>JAULJZ010202638.1:0-19486 GCA_032270985.1 Heliamphora pulchella
AGCTGAATTTAGAGCAGTGGCTCATGGTATTTGTGAAGTTATGTGGATTAAAAGAATGTTAGAAGAATTGAAGGCTTCAGATTCGCTGCCCATGAAGTTATACTGTGATAACAAGGCAGCAATTTCAATCGCCCACAATCCAGTTCTTCATGACAGAAAAAAGCACGTAGAAGTGGATAAACACTTTATCAAGGAAAAACTTGATAGTGGGCTGATTTGTATGTCATATATCCTAACTAGTGAACAGATTGCTGATGTATTTACTAAGGGACTACATAAGAAGCAATTTGATGTTTTGATGGGCAAGCTGACTATGGAAGATATCTTCAAGCCAGCTTGAAAGGGAGTGTTGGAAAATTAGGAATATATGGCTGATTGTATGACTGATTATATAGAGGTAATTAGGCAAGATTGTATGGCTGATTGTATGGCTGTAAATTAGGAAGATATGGCTGATTGTATGACTAATTATATGGCTGATTGTATGGCTGTAAATTAGGTATTAATTAGTCAATAATTATAAATTAGTAATGTATCTTTATTAGGTAGACTAATTAGTGATTCATTTTTTAGTTTAGATCCTTGTAATTTCTACAAGTAGAGATTAGTGTAATTCAGGATTTGATTGAATGAATGAGAAAATTATTTCCAAACTATTCTCTCTGTCTACAACATATCACAAAACCGGATACCAAATTGCAAAGCCAGACCTTGTGTTTGCATAGACTGTGGGTCGAAAACCCTTGTGCGAACACAAATCGCAAAGCCAAACAGAAACCGTGAAGCAAATCGTGAACCTTTGTGCAAACAGAAATCGTGAAGACAAAAAAGCTTGATCTGTGATCTAAATAGCAATCAAACACCAAAGCAACATCAAATCTGGCATAAAGGAGAAGTGGTGACACAAATCTTGTTGCGATGGATGTCCAATTTGAGATTGAGAAAAACAAGGGTTTTGGACATGACAAAAAGCCAAAATTAGGGAAAACATTGGAGATGGATTCCAAAAAATTTGCAAAAATCATCATAACGAAAAGGAGATTGAGATGATATTGGCGAACATTGTCATCCATACAAACGATGACGTCAGCATGACTTCATCGCCGGATAATGCTGATGTCAGCAACTTCAGTGGATCTCAACTTCTCCTGAATAATTTGCTAAACTATAAAGGTAAGATCGATCGCTTTAATACTAAGTTATAGCTCGAAGAACTAAAATTTAGGGTTTGTGGAAAAAAGAAGAGAGAATAAAAGAGAGGAAGAAAATAGGGTTTAAGAACTTAATTAGTCCCTTCCACCTTACCTCTATTTGTATTATAACTATCACGACACATATACAATAATACCAATAAGAGAAGAAAATAAAACAAAATAAAACTAATAGGCTAATACACACTACTTTTTCTTCTCTCCTCTATTTTCTTCTCTTTAGGTATTCTAACTGAAGTTAAGGAGGCTTAGTCAGCCTTTTTACCCCCACATGTATCATTATTATAGAGACAATTACAAAATGGCCTTATCAAAATATAGCAAATGACAAGAAAAATAAAACACTAACACTACATACCAGATTGAAGGAAGAACCTATGGAATGGCTACAATGCCATCCATGCTGTACTGGGAACTAGTCTTTTGATGACTGCTCATCCATTTGGGACAAAGCATAAAGTATTTGTGCTGCTATTGGGTTTTTGAAGTGTTGGATAATTAGTTTGACAATTGTATTCCTATATGAAGGATTTAGTGAAGTAGGTTCAGGCACCAAGGATGTGATGAACCAGCAAGTTTTGGAGAAGAATACTATAATTTAGTCTTTGCTAGGCAGGAATATTGACCAATTTAATGCATTTCTTTTTCTAACAGAAAATAAATTACGTTTAAAAAATAGAATCTGTGGATCATACTGTTCTCTTTCTGTTGAGTCTTGCTTGACTTCAGTACTCATATTATGCATGTCATTCTATCATTTTTACTTCTAGTATTGGAATCAAAATATTTATTCTTATATACCTTGGGGCCTTATGCTTAAAACAATTTGACCTGATTCAGACATTTTGGTATCTGTATTGATCAGTATTTCAATCTAATCAAATATTAATTTGCAATGCGGTGTTGACAACTATCGTTTTCATATAATACTCTTTGCTTTTGAACAGCGCCTACACATCTTAATCATGGCCACAAAAAGGGGAGCTATCAACTTTGTCTTCTAAAGCTTGTTTTTGGCATTGTGGTGTCGTGATTTATTGTATTAATATATCTATTAATCATTATTGTTAGCAATTTTCTCTGCATTTTTGCTTTGGCTGTTACTACACATCATTCAAACATGTAGTACCTTGTTAAGTGCAGGCACGGGATCTTCCCAAAATTGTTCAAGCTGCTTATCACCTAATACCTTATTTTATCTTGAGTGCTCAAGAAGGTGAGCTTTTCAAGTGCTTGTTTATATTTTAATTTGTTTATGAGTATTGCGTTAAGTATACAGCTTCAAAAAGTTACCTCAATATTTATGCTAGAAAGGAATCTTCTTTGAAAAGAATGTATTTACTTCTAACTGGTGTTTATTTAACTATTCAGTAATGTCTTCTAATGTTTCCTTTCTAATAAGTGTGGGTACACAACTCAAGAATCGTGCGGTCGTACAAGTGGCTTCGCCCTAGCGCTTCAAGTACATCACCCAACTAGTATCAAGCACCAACACCTTACTAAGCTCACATCGCCATCCAATGTTGGGAGGAGGACCTAGGGATAGGAATGATGATGGGGCAGGGTGGGGGTGGTGATGAGGTCTCCCATCCCCTTCCTCTATTTGATCGGGGCAGGGATGGGAAAAAGATATTGCGAAACTTGCCCGGGTAGGGCAGGGCTGGGGCGAGGATATATATCATGAATTGTTCCTAAGTTGTAAGTGAGTAATACTAATAAGAAACTAAGAATTATTGATATTATAACAAATAAAAATAATAGTGGATGAATCATTGTAACTAAAATACAATATGTAAGAAATAAAAATGAAAAATAAGAGATAAAATAATTATTATACATGTATTAATATTTTAAAAAATATTTATTTATGAAATCACGGTGGGGTGGGGAAAAATAGGGCGAGAGAAACAAAAATTGTCCTCGTCCCATTTGTTATTTGGGGTGGAAAAAAACTGTACATATTGGGGTGGGGACGTGCGAGTGCGGGGATGGGGTAAGGCAAGAAAAATTGTCATCCTTACCTAAGGGTCCACTCAGGATTATCAGGAGGTGAAGCGGATTGAAGGCTAAAGTTGGGATCGTTAAGGTTGCTTGGCTAAATCACACCCTTAGGAAGTTAGCCTGACCTTGTCTGCCTTAGGACAGAAGGGGCGCTTGACCATTCTAACACCTTAAAGTACGCATCATAGGGATGGTAATGTATTGCTACTACCCCATGATACAAACATTAGGTTGTTAGCGAGCAACGGTTAAACCTCGTAGAAGTGCAACCAAGGAAACGAGCCACATGGTACATGCAAGTTGTTTTCCTCTGTCGGTTTAGCCTACGTAAATTGCGTTTTTTATTTATTACACATCATAACTATTGTCATCTTTTGCTTCTTGTTGCCATCCCTGTCTTGCTTTGAGATCGCCGTCTCTCTTCTCTTTTCACTTACAGTGACTCCTAAGCTAAGCTTAGCACCTTTATTCCCACATACACCGGTCAACCTATACATTATCTACATTACATTCTACTAGGGAAACATATAGCACTCACTCATCATGGCAAAAAGGATGTACGAAATCAGGGTAGCAACCATTCCACTCTCCTAGTGGGCCAAGACACTACAAAAATCTTAGAACCACATTAAACCTCTAATGTACCAAAAGAGCTTAACATCCAAACAACCATTATTGACCAACTTTGCCTAGTCTCGAAAAACATGGAGGCTATGCAACAAACTCAACAATTGCTCGTGAATGCCCTCGTATCCGTGCAAAGCCGTTTAGTTTCATCCTTGGCGGGACCACTGCTCCTACTAATTCAAAAGAAGACCCTAGCTGACTCGAAGGTTCGAAAACTAACACTGCTAACAAGGGTGTATTAGTTCCAAGGAATCCTACAACTATGCCTAACAACCTGCAAGCCAGAGCAAATACCGCTCCTTAAGGAGTTACTTCATTAGGGGTTGCATCAGCACCAACCTCTATCAACTCTAAGATTCCAAATTCACGTTGGACATGGTTGAGCAAACGTGTTCTATAGCAGCAACAATCACTTTTGCCCAATGCACCAAACCTTGACCTTTGCCCACCATAACCATGGGAAATATCCCTCAAACCCTATCATGACGTGTATGTAGTTCCCAAGTTCAAATACTTTGATGGAAAATAAGGAAATGCACGAGAGCATGTCTCTCGCTTCATAGACACTCTAGGACCCCTCAATATAGTTCACAACTTGTGTATAAGAGAGTTTTCCAAATATATTACTGATAGAGCCTATACCTAGTACAACAACCTGGCTTCTAGGTTTGTCCATTCAATGAACGACTTAGTGAAGAAGTTTCACATTAAGTTCTACGTAGACGAATGAGTCATCACCCTTCATCTCATGAGGGAGGTATGGAAACATGGAGAAGATTTGTTATCCTTTGTACGTTGTTCTCGTGAAAAAGCTGTTGACATTTAAGATCTGGTAGCAGAAAATAAGTTGGTGAAAATCTGCATAGAAGAAATGCAGAGTCAGTATAAATTACACTTAAGTCAACCATCACTTTGAACACTTTTTAGGCCCATGCTTGGCAACAAGGAATCTCAGTGAAACGGTCCATATACCCCAATACATCCACCAACTACCCATCATTAGCGGCATAACTATTGGAAACACCATTGTCATAATGGTGCAACCTATTCTATGGAAGGACCTGCCAAAATGAGGTTTCAACATAAAAAGATAAGATTCGATGCACTTCCACCTTACTACCTGTTACAGTAGAGGAAGCAAACGCATTCTGAATGCTTGGATGGCAAATGGAAACGTGGCCCTACCAGAAGTCAATAAACCCATTCATAGGGGATAAAGTATGCGCAACTATTGCATTTATATCGCTCTCTTCACCACCCCACCAAAGATTGTTAGGCCCTATGAAACTTGGTTCGCAACCAATGACGTCTTGAAAGATCCTATGCCACAACACAAAAGATCATGGCAAGCATGTTTACTTACTATCTCATTTTGAAAAGCTAGAAGGACCAACACCCATGGAAATTGGTGAATGGCTCCTACTAGTTTAGACTGACCTTGATTTTGAATCACGGAGAGCCGAGGCACTTCATTGGTCTTTCAAGTTCAAATAGTTTTTTGACCTGTTTGTACTTTCCTTGGAAACTAGACTTGTAGCTACCAACGCCATCCTATATATTGCTAAAATGAATAGTGAGCAATGCATAGACGTGGTTGGATCCGTTCATCATGTCTTCATGGATAACTCCCTCATGGTTTCCTTATGGAAGAGGACTGCGAACTGTCGTTCCCTCTATATCCGGCCACTTTACATCCTCATAGTCATCAACGACGTGGAGCTACAAAGAGGATTTATGGGCAGCGTGGTTTTGCTTAACATCATGCCCCAAGTAATGAGAGTCTTAGGTATCCCTTTCCAGCACCTTGTCCGAAAACCACTTAAGGTAACGGAAGGACAGCAAACATTGGGATACATTAAGGTAGACCTCACCGTGGGTGCTATCCGTTTGCCACCAAATTTCATGTCATTGATGCAGATACCACCTACCAGGTTCTCGTTGGCTGAACATGGCTCCACAAATACGCAACAATACCTTCAACGTATCACCAATGCGTCGAAGCAATCATTAATGGTGAAGTGGTTACATTAGCAAGATAGCAGCGACCATTCAGTGAAGAGGAGTACCACCTCACAGACACTAGGGATGTAAGAAAACCCGCTTAGACCGAATAAACTGATCAAATCGAATCAAACCAATTAATTTTGGTCGATTTTTTTAATATAAATTGGTTTACACAGTTTAAGAAAAGGAAAAAAAATAATTTTCAGTTCGAAAGCGGTTTAACAAATAGTAAAGTGAAATAAACCAAAATTGACCAATATATATAGATACATGCTACTTACTGTTGAGTGTCAAAGACTTGAAAATTTTAGACAATTTGAACTTTAATTGTAGTTTTGTTTAATTATTATAGATTGGGTTATTGTTAACTGATAAAAAGTATAATGTTTAAAAATTAGGTAAATAGCATACTTGGGTACAATTAATGATTAAACTCACTATTTTCAGTAATTAATTTCTTAACTATAAAGAATCCAAACCAACTAAACTGCTCCCAGCCAATCCAATTTTGTTATGATGGTTTGGTTCTGTCTTATAGTAATTTTGGTCAAATTCGGTGTACAAAAAGGTCAAACTAAAATTAATTTCGATGACAAATTTCTTAAAAAACCCACCAAACTGAACCATTTACATCCCTAGCAGACGCCTTGATTTATGATAGTGCAATGAACAAGGAATGTCAACTCCCATTCGGGGCACTCCTTCCCTCACTATGGAGGGACATTATTTAGAAAGAAAGCACCTGTGACAACATTTCCAGAAAAGTTATTAGGAATAGGCATGCAAATGGCGAAATGGTTTACAAGTTATGACGGCTTGCGGGGGCAACTTGTCAACAATCTTGCGGGGAACCTCCAGAAGCATGTCTACTCAACCGACCAACATCACCTCATCATATGACAAACCATCTTGTCTTAATTCCTCCACTTGGTAATCAAGCCACCGTGAGACAAATTTTTAAAGAAAAACAAGAAGAAAGATTTTTGCCCTTTATCTTCTCCTCTATTCTTAGAGAAAGCAAAGCAAACCACCTTACAAAAAAAAAGACTGGTACCCGAATCAAGATGAGCCAAGACCACAGAAACAAGAGTTGGAGGAAGTTAACTGGGAACCAGGAGAGCCCCGACTTGCCCAATAGTCATTTGTAAAGATCTACCGGTAGGACGCAAGCCTTACTCATCACTCGGTTTATAGATGTTTTTGCTTGGAATCATGAAGAAAAGACGGGAATAAACCCCTCTTTACTGTCCATTGACTTAAAGCCCCTAGTGTTTTTTATTCTCGTTTCTAAGCCATATCATGTAATGAGAAAGGATTTTAATTAGGATTGTAATGTAAACTAGGGTTACAGATGGTGAAGGAATGGGAAATATGAGGCAAGCATTAATCTTTAGTGGGTTCTAGAGTTAGCTGCCATATGCAGTTCCCTTAATTTTGCCGCTTGTCTTTTTGTTAGAGGTTGAGACACTTAATTTTGCCGCTTGTCTTTTTGTTAGAGGTTGAGACACATTCTTTACTTCTATTGTTGCATCAATGTTTATTTCCTCTTTTTTTTTTTCTTTAAAACTTCTGCCTAGACTGCTTTTTCAGGATTTTCAACCTAGCGAAAAAATCAAGTTTATAAACGATGGATATTTAGAAACATGGAACTTGAATCAAATATATTATCCATCCGAAAAATTGAAAGTTAAAAACGAAGAGCTATATTAGCTTATTATTGTGAAATTGGAGAGATTTGAGGCAAATCTCACAATGCCCAAGTAATATTTTGCTTGTTGGGCTATTATAAATAAATTTCTTTTGAAAATAATATAAAACAGTGGATTTGCTGATGAAAAAAACCAAACAAAACAATTCACAACTTAAAATCCCGTTACGCAAGTTGTAAAACACCCGCTACGAAAGGTGAAACGGTCATTACACCTGTGATTTTCCTTCACATCGAAAAATCGGCTGTAAGTAATAACAGAGACAATTGAAACTGTTACATAACACCGTTATGTAATAGTAACAGTTGAATAGTAAAAATGAATTTAGGGTTTGAAGAAGGAAGAAAAAGAAAAGAGATGAGAAGAAAGAGTTTAAGGGGGTTAATTAGCCTCCTTCACCCACATATCATTTATATATTATTAGGTCAAAAACAAACTAAGTACAAGAATCCAATTAAGGAAATAAAGTAAAAATATAAAAGAATGAAACTAATAAACTCTCAACAAAGGTAAAGTGGGCTGAACTGTGACAGTACTTACCAACTTTTTTTTTTCGATAATGGACACATGAAAAACAGGATGTATTTTGGAGTCCTGTGGTAAATTCCGTTTATAAGCTGCAGGATTAATTTTCTGCACAACTTGAAATGGACCAAAGTATTTTGCAGCTAGCTTGGTATTCAATTAAAACTAACTAAAGATATGGCTCTTAACAGAGTAGAATGACGTAAAAGGATTTATGTAGCCGACTCCAATTGATTGGGACAAAGGCTTAGTTTGGTTTGATTTGGTTAGCTTGGTATTCCATTGAAGGAACACTAGGGACTATTAGTAGTGTTTTGAGAAATACCCAATCACCAATCTCAAATGACTTCTCAGTTCTATGCTTATCCACCATATGTTTAATTCTATTTTGAGAATTAATAAAATATTCCTTGAGCAACTTGAGTATCACTTCCATATCCCTCGGTGTCTCATCAACTTCTGCTATGTTTGAAGTTCCTGGAACATAATGGCTGAGATTTGGTGGAGGTTGCCATTGTTTTTTCCCTGCACTGACGATGCGCTTCTAGCTCACGGAGCTACATACCAGAAATGCTATTTCTTTGAGAAGAGAATAATTGGTTTGTCCTACAGACAACGTGGGAAATACGAGATCTAGGCAACTTGGATCCGAGACTATTGAAGTGAAGTTTGTAATCATTATGGTTTTCTATTTTGAGATTGCCAAATTGGAGAATCACCTAGGCTTTTCAGCAATTCGATGCACCCACTAAGCTAGACGTTTCACCTACCTGACCTTAGAGAGAATAAATAGATACATAGTATGTAGTGTTATTTATACCACCACTCAGCCAATGGAAGCCAAATAGTCCAAGCTTTAGGTCTGCCCCAATGATACATCTAAAATAGCATTCAAGACATCTATTAATGATCTCTCTTTGTCCATCAGACTCAGGGTGATATGGTGAATTCATATACAAGTCAGTACCTTGAAGTCTAAACAAGTCTTTCCAACATCTGGTAGTAAAAGTAGGGTTTTGATCTGACGGGGGCATCCCATGTAATCTGAATATTGTATCCACGAAAGGGCGAGCCACTACAATTGCAGTATAGGGATGAGATACTTCAATGAATGAGCATATTTTCTCAATCAGTCTACCACCACAAAAATCACAGGTTTTCTGTTTGAGTTGGGCCACCCCTCAAGGAAATCTATAGAAATAATAGCCCAAATCTTGGTTGGAATAAGAAGAGGTTGCAGCAAACCCAGCATACTCACATTTTTTGGTTTATTTTTCTGACGTACTTCACATTCAGCAACAAATTTTAAAACATCCTTTTTCATTCCCTTTAGAAAAAAAAAAAAAAAACTTAACTACAATCTTCTACAAGTCCTCTCCCTTCTTGAATGTCCACCAATGGGGCTACTTTGATATCCAGGTATTAGTTGCAAACTTGAAGGCTTGTGAAGAACCAACTACCAGCCTAATCTTATAATATAGTAACTTATGCTGATATAGGTACTCGGGATGATTTTGAGGATCAGTTTGTACCTCATCAATTATTTTCTTAATGGCTTCATCATTTCCCAACTCTCCTGCAGGTCTTTGACCTATTTGCAAACAACCACTGATATAATAGCCAAAACACCATCAAACTCATTCCTTCCAGACAAAGCATCTGCAACTATATTTTTCCGCCCACTCTTATGCGTAATCTCATAATCCCCAGTAATTTGGAAAGACATTTCTGTTGAATTAAGGTGCTAACATTCTATTCATGCAAAAGTTTCAGACTCTGGTGATCAATTTTGATCATGAAAAGACTTCCAAGTAAGTATTGTCTCCATTTATTAACAGCCATCACCGTAGTCAGCAATTCCTTCTCATAGGCTGATAATCTGAGATTCTTAGGCAATAAAGACATGTTAAAGAAAGCTACCCTCTTGCATAAGGATTACACTCACTCTTTTTCTGGATGCATCACCCTCACTAATGATGAAGGCTTTTGTATAATCAGGCAAAGCCAAAACAGGGTAGTGATTATGGCTTGTTTGAGCAGTGCAAAAGTTGCATCTGTTGCTTCAGTCCACTGGAAAGCATCTTTTTTCAACATTTTAATAAGAAGGTGACATATTTTACCATATTTTTTAACAAACTGTTATAGTACCCTGTAAGCCCCAAAGATCCCCTCAAGGCCTTAATTGTTTGAGGTTTAGGCCAGTTAACCATGTTGGTTAACTTTCAACCAAAGATTGTTTTGTAAAGAACTTGTGTTCTCTAAGCTTGGGAAATGTTCAGTCCAGCCTTTACTGAAAATCAAAATGTCATCAAACAGCACAAGTCAGTCCAGTCTTTACTGTTAAGCAAAATTTCATCAAAGAGCACAAGAATTTGAGAACACAAGCTCTTTAAAAAACAATCTAAGGTTGAAGAACACAAGCTTAGAGAACACAAGCTCTTTTAGAAAACAATCTTAGAGAAATGGCATGAATACATCATTCATTAAGCTTTGGAATGTTGAAGGGGCATTTGTCAACCCAAAGCGCATGACTAATAATGACCCTCGTGAGTTTCAAATGTTGTTTTCTCCACATAATCCGAATGCATTCTAAGTTGATGATACCCTAATCTTAGATCAAACTTGAAATAATACTGCGCACTACGTAATTCATCTAGTAGTTCATCAATAATTGGAATTGGGTATTTATCCTTGACAGTATCCTAATTTAAGGCTATGTAATCAATGCACATTCTCCATGTATTATCCTTTTTCTATACCTGCAATATTGGTGAGGAAAATGGGCTCCTATAAGGACAGATGATTACAAAATACGTTTCAAAACTGGTAGCCAGCCACCATATCAGACCCTATAGATACCCCTATATTATAAGACATCAGCATATTCTTGTAATACGCAGTAATATTGGAATGTACCTCACTGTTGTTGTCTTCACTGGTCTGTAAAGTACACAACTGAGCTATAATGCCTTGAGGCTTCTGTTTGGGTAGTTTTTGCATCTTTTCTACGTCAATTTGCTGCACTTCCACTGAGTTTTCTCCTCTTGATACATGTTTTTCCCTTAAATGTGAATTCCATTTAGAAGTTCTTGAAAATGCAAAGTACTGGATCTAATGTAAAAAGCCATTGAACTCCTAAAATCTTATCAGCTCCTCCCCATAGGTAATATCCTCGTACTTGACTGAAAAGTAGTTCCCTACATAGTCCACTAAAAATCATTTATCATAGCCTTGCTGTATAACTTGGTACCATCACCAACAACCACAGTTAAGGGATTAGTGAACTGAATTGCATACCCAGTTTTCTTGGATATAACAAGATCCAAAAAATTATGTGTGCAACCAGAATCAATCAAGTTAGTCACTATGTTCTTCTTTACTTTGATTTTCATGGTTTTGTAAGACAATGCCTCATATAATGCATGTACTAAAATTTGTATTTCTTCTATTTGATCAACATGCAGTGCGGGTTCTTCTTCATTCACCTGGGTTGATCTACTTCATCTTCAACCTCCAAATGAAACAACTGCTACTTCTTACAAACATGTCCTCTATTGTACTTCTCACCACCCCATAACACATACCCTTTTGCCTTCTTTCTTCCAAATCTTTCCGATTCATTTTCTTTATGTGTGGTAGTGAGCCCCCATTTCTTGGTGGATTAACATTGCTAGTGCCGCTACTCTTGGTATTACTCTGATTTCCTGGCTAAGGATTCAATACTTTCTTCTTAGAGCCTTGCTAACTTCCCAGCCTGAGAGATATTTGTTGAGTGGAATATTTAGGCTCCAGATTAAATCTCATCTTTTAAACCTCCGATAAAGCAACGAAAAATTCTTCAGGTTACTCAGAAGTCTTGTTAGCCAATTCTCCAAATTTTTCTTGGTCGCCTTTACCGAAGAAATTTGCCTCAATTTGGTCATTTTCCCCATTGTACCTTCATAACCACTTGACCCCTGCTTTACCCACTTCTGGAAGTGATTACTCATGTAAAATCCTTCCAAGATTTTAATGAATGTGATCTCTCAAACCATCCATACGACTAAATTGAGACTAACTTGATCTTCTGTTACTCTTCTATGCCATTGAACTCAAAGATCTTTTCACATTTATAGACCAAGCCTTCAGGGTCATCACCATGAAACTTTGGAAGCTCGATTTTCGCAAATGTGGTTGCCCATTGGTTGCTATTACTGCTATAGTCCACAGATTGGGAGGTGAAAGATTGCTTAGAATGAGAACTGTTGTGTTGCCTGCCAGTTGCTCATACTTCTATTTCAAAGCAACAACTAAGCTTTTGACTTCATTCGTGGCATTGTGTGAGGAGGCGCCCCTCCACGGGGACCCGCATCAACGCCTTGCACTTATGTGCCCTTTGGAAGAGCCTAAAAAAGTCCAACGTGTGACACATTGGCTTGTATGTTTAGAGTCTCAGCCTGTTTGCTTAATGCATCTGTGCATGTTTGTCTGAATTTTCTTTCACGCTTCAAATTGCCTCTTCGATTCACCTAGCTACTTGTGCTCTGGTCCCATCCACCATACCAATTTGATCTCTCATGGGCATGGAATGCTTGCTCTGATACCAAAATGATACTCACGGGCAAGGCATGCTTGCTCTGATACCATGATACCAAAATGATATACTCTGAATAGGGCTTCAAGAAGAAAAAAAAGAAATAGAGAAGTTAGAAATGATCGAGAGAGGTGTATTTTTCTTGATTCATTCTCCTTTCATGCTGATTAACTAACAAATTCCTAAGTAACTACTATCAAACATTCCTAACAAATAACTAACAGTGATTGCTCCGCTTGATAATCAGCTCAGCATCCCCATTTATATCATTGCGTTGAGGAGAATGTTGTTGTTTACTTATGGATTTTGGATCCTTATTTCATTCTCTTCTTTTGCTTAAATACTACTACACTAACTTCTCCATTGAAAATGTGATTAATGCTTTTGTCAAACTAGACACTACACCCTAGCGATTTAAATTTTGGAATTCCAAAATATTGGTACACTTTCGTGCCAAAAGAGTGATAAATATGTTCCTTAGTTTTTAATTTTTACCAGCAAAACTCTAGAGATGCTCAAGTTTGGGCAGAAGAGGATCTCAAGAGAGGGTCTATAAGCCTTTAGAAGTGTGTTATTGCAAGATTAATTTGAACATGGGAAAGCTTCGAAGGAAGTATAACTGGATTTTAATTAGATTATGTTTCATTAAATGTCTAATTGTTAATACAACGTCATGCTCACATTTGGAAGTACCTTAATAAATTCCAAAAGTACCATCTATATAAGCCTACCCATATTACATTGATCTTCGTAGTTCTAAAATTAATGAAAACTTATAATATCTCTTGTTTTCCTTTTGCTTCCCAATGAACAGTTAAAGAATCAGCAAAATATTATCTTTGTTATTCTCTTACCCCTCAAAAAGAATATTTTCTCTTCCTCTTTGTTCTAGTTCCAGATTCTCTTCAGCCCATGAAATAAGTGAAACGCCCTTCATTCTCGCTCTCTCCCCCCTTGCACCAACCCCCCCCCCCCCCCCCCAAAAAAAAAAAAACAAGAAAAAGGAAAAAAGGAAACATTTATGCAGTAAATGAACTATACTGATCTTCCAATTGTTTGACATCTGCCTGCTGCTTTCTCATAGGTTGATCAGCTTACAGGGAAAGACCATCTTTTCAAATGCAGTATTATCTTGATCAAAGCTTGGTGCTATTATGAGAGCCGAATTCTTGGGGCACTCTATGGCTTGATATCAACATATGCATTGGATTTGCTTGTCTTGCATATAGTTAATCTCTTTCATTCGTCGTTAAATGGTCCTTTATCGGTGAGTGCTTTGCTCTGCATTTCCTATTATTGCATTGGCAGCTAAATAAATGAGTGTTCCACTAACAACGATGTTATATTTGCAGGTCTTGCATAGATTTTTGAACTACTATAGCACATTTGACTGGAAAAAATATTGTGTTAGTTTAAATGGTCCAGTCACCATATCTTCTCTTCCAGAAATAGTGGGTAAGTCTTATTTATTAAGTAGGGATGCCTGAAGGTGCTCTGATTGGGCTTGATGCAAGCTCTCCACTTCTTCCTATAATTGCTGCATGTTTGGCACACATCACAGAGCAGAAGCCAACCATCACTTTTAAGTGTCAAGTAAAACTTATACAATAATTTGTGCACCAAAAATTTTACTCTATTGTCAGATGAAGATGCATGACTAGATTTTTAAGAAATGGGTTCTGTAAACTGAACAAGATGAAAAGCAAGTGATATTTTGACTGGCATTGATATGTGCATTCCCAATGAAAATGGTTTTTCACCTTTTGTGGTCTGAACCAAATAAAAGTGGTTGGACTTATGTATGTAAAAGAAACAACGTGTGATGTAGATTGAAGTAGAAGTCGTAGCAGATTGTAGCAGGGGAGTTTGAATTTTTATCCTCGGCGAAGTGTTCCTCTTGTCAATTGGTTCAATTGTAAATGCCATTTTCTCCCTGATTTTCCTTTTTTTGTTTGTTGGGGGGGAGGGAGGTACAGTGGAGACAGCACAAAATGATGAGAGCGACTTGTTGCTCAGTCAGGAGTTTTTGAAGAATGGCATGGACATTTTCTCAGTTTCAACTTGGGCACGGGAGATTGGTGACCAAGCATTTCCTTTAAAGCATCTTAACATCATTGATCCTCTGAAAGACCACAATAACCTCGGGCGAAGCGTCTGCAAAGGTACTTGACTATTTTTTTTTGTTTTTCCTTTTCCTTCCAGAAACTAGAGTAAGAGACTATTTACTGGTCATGTCATGCCTTAAAACTTCCAGTAGAACTGGGAATTTTAAAGTTTCCCTTCCCTTCTCCTAGGGTCTTTGTATGGCATGAAGTAAATAATAGGATTCATATTATGCATTATGTACCGCATAATCATTTGGTTTACGAATTAGAAAAGCTGCTGGTGCGGAACTTGCCCTTGGATGGAGACAAGCTTGTTCAATATCATTGACTTAGCTAAGCTAGCTCACGTGGTCCCACTTTGCCAGATTCTATAACATGGAGATGTCAATGAAGAAAATCAAAAAGGAAAAAAAATACTTGATTCAAACCAAGATAAATCATAAATGTTGACCTGGCTCAATCTCTTGCAAACAGGTTACATGTAGTATGCCACCGTTGACCTGTTTGAATGGAATAAGGGGTTCTATTATCATTTTGCTGCCTCGCTGTCACTTTTACTCTGAAATTTTCCTCTTCTTTGCCCTGTTTTCAATAATTATTTATCGCAGTCTCTTGGCCTAATTTTGTTCTATCTTTTCTATTTCCTATGTAAATATCAACTAATGGATTTAAGGCAGCATATGAATGATATGCGCAGATCTATTATCTCCAAACTATTGTCATCAGTTTCTGTCTCCTTCTTAGTCAAACTCAAAACATCTGAACCTACACAGCAAGATCATTGGTTTTAGGAGTTTTCTGGAGTTGTGGAAGTTTGGACATTGGGTTATTTTACTGTAAACACTTCTGGAACTGGACTAAACTCGGGAGACTTGGATACTACTGATGCTTGCTTATCGTATTCAGGTAATTTAGCAGCCCAACTGAGGACAAGATTATAGGAAGTTGATTGTGATGATTGTTATCATGAGTGTGTACCACTAAGTATGTCTTTTATGGTTTTCTAGTGAGAGTGAATGGACATTCCTTCAATCATGTGGCAACTGAAAAATCTTGGCCTATCGTTTTAACTAAGCATTTGAATTTGTATTAAGTTTGAATTCGCAACCTGAGTATTTTGTATTAGAACATATTACTATTATTGTTGTTGATGCTGTTGTTGCATGTCATCTCTTCTGCAAGACTTACTCTTAGTTTTTTTTTTTTTTTTGGGGGGGGGGGGGGGGGGGGGTGGTTGTTGTTAGATTTGTGTTCATCTCGGCCAAAAGAAATGGAGAAAATGTATACTTTGTCCATTATTTTATGATTATTGGCTTGTTTCTCTCCAGGCAATTTCCATCGGATAAAAGGTGCTTTTTCCTACGGAGCTCGGAAGCTCGGAGAGATCATTATGTTACCTCAGGAAAACATTGGTCAGGGATTGCAGAAGTTTTTTGTGAACACTTTGGATAGGAATGGGAACGGGCGAAGGCGAGATGTAAGAATTCGTGTTCCAGTATTTGGCACTGGAAAACATGAAGTCGCTAGCCTAATAGGCGACTACAACAGTTACTTTGCCAATCTGTTGTATGGCCAGCAGTATCACAATCATGACTCATCTATACAGTCCAGCCCTCCTACATCGCCTTCAGTACAACTCTATAATGAGGGTGCAGGACTGCAATTTAACCCAAACTCCATTCCTCGAACAAACATGGGAGGTTCTATGCCAGGACCTTCCGGCCATCCAAAAGTACTACAGTCATCAAGTGCTGCTTTGGGTGATGGAGAAATTCTTACTGTTCGAGGAACTGTCTCTTCCATCCCTACAATGAGTCTTGAAGAGAAAAAGTCACAAGCTATGGCCATGTATGTTCCTCATATGGAGTTGCGAGGAACAGGAACATTCATCCCTGATTTTCACATCCAAGAAAAGTTAATGTTGAAAGTAACAGCCAGATGCATTCTTGGAATGGATGTTAAAGAGAAAACGATGTCAAGAGGAACGGGAACATTTATACCTAGTAAAAATGTCAAGGAAAAGTACAAATCCCGAGAAGCAGTCATAAAAATCCCTGGTATGAGCGTGGAAGAAAATTATCAGCCAAGAGGTACAGCCATATATATACACCACGTAGGTAGTGTAGAAGAAATTTCCACTTCGCGACAGACTGGGTCGTACGATCATAATATGGGTGTTGAAGGGAACCCAAAGTTGCAAGGATCAGGCACAGACTCGTCTGACTTGGTACATAGTTTTTGGTTCTTTTTACTGTCTATTCTTTTGTTTTCTGATTTCAAGTTTTGCTGATTTTCTTCTGTTGAACTATAAAAGGGACTGGCCCCTTTACCTCAGAGTACGCACACGCTTGAAAATTTGCAGAAGAAAAATCCTTACAAGCACATGCATATTTCGGGAAGGGGAAGGGATGCTGGACAGACAGCCGAAGGTTTAATGCTGAAATCTTCTCTAAAGAATGAGCAGGTTAATGTTTCCTTGGAGATGGAGGAGAAAAGCAGAAGCTGTTTTGATCTTTCACTTGATGAATTTCCTCTTCTTCCTGGCGCTAAGAAGGCTATGCCATCAAAAAGTGACCAACCTGATCTGCCCATTATAGTGTCTCCACAGGCCCAAAAATCGTCATCCCTCTCTGAGAATATTGAGTTTGGATTTTTTGAGCCTTCACTGTCACCGTTGCAACCATCTTCTCCAACAAGTAGCAAAGAGCCATTTTTTGGTTCATCAACCTCTAAGGACTTTGATCCACCAGAATCGTCAGAGAAGAAGAAAGAAATGTATGGTACATCTGATCTATGGAAGATCTATAAACCTGGCTTCAGAAGATGTTCGACAAATGACATTTACACGTTTTCTTTTTCCGGGTTGTCTTTGCAGGGTTCTAGTACAACCATACAAACTCGAAGATGATAAGGACTTCCCCCCGTTATCTTTTTGAATTCATTTCAAGGGAAGGACAAAGGAGTCCTAGGTGGAATGGCAACGAGAGTGTCGCAGAAAGACACATAAGCAAACTCATTTGTCTAGGTAATTTCTGCTTGCACAGCAATCCCCTCCCATTCCCATCCTTTTCAAACAAAATGTCGAAGTTCTGTCGCCAGTGCAAAAACTGGAATATGTTTTCTATTTCACTTTCTGCTTTTTTTTTTCTCCTTTTTGAGAGGGATGATAAATTAGCAAAAAGATGCTTTATGGTCGTCAAACTGTGCTGGTGAAGCGATATTTTGTTATTATGTTGATGAAGGTTGCTGAAACTTTTTTTTCTCTGTGTCATTTATTTCTTAGATTTTGTTAGAGTTTGCATGATCAGTATCTATTGCTCTTGGATTTCATGTGGCTTCTCTCTCTCTCTCTCTCTCTCTCTCACACACACACACACACACACACACATAGAGCCATTGTTTCCCACCGTTTCAGCAGCTTCTGGGTTGAAAGGGCAGTTCCCTGAGACTACTATATAAGGCTTTGGTGGCTGCATTTTACTTGTAGCTAAACCTGACATTGGGGGAAGAGAGTCATGAAGAGCGGAAGGATGTAAACTCAGGAAAAATGGTTGTTGGGAAAGCTTCTAATAAGCTTGAATGTACTTCTGTTCTGCTGTGGTGGGAGAGAGGCTATGGCCCCTCATTGGTCATGGTTGTAAGCGTGGGAGGTTGAATTACATGGACTGTCTCCATCTGCCTTTTTCTGTCACTTGATTTGCTTGCGTGGGCGTCTTCCTCCTTGTTGGAAAATCTATGACATCGTCGGCTGGGTCATCTATCTCGTGATTGGCTCCCTGCTTGCTCACACTCCTTATCAACAACCCAACTGGGTCATCTATCTCGTGATTGGCTCCCTGCTTGCTCACACTCCTTATCAACAACCCAACGTTTTGGTTTATCTATGAAACTAAAAATAAAATTAAATATAAAATAAGTTAATAAATCATTATTTCAGAACAAAACTATTTTTATGAAATAAGTAGTGTATTCTAATTGTTAGTACTTAGAGTATTATTGAAAGGATTATTAGTATAGTTTATTTGTAATAGAGAGTGTTTGGTTAAGAGTAAGATAAGATAAGGATAAATAGTATTGTGTTCGGTTTAGTGTGATTTGAATGATATTAAATTTAGTAATGTATAAAAATACCTTTTTAAAAATTAAGTAAAATGCCAACCAAATTAAGAAATTGCAAAATTCTGAAAAGGCATAAAAAGTAATTAACATAACTACGGGTGGTGCCTTCCATAATTAGTAAATCCAAAACATGAAATTGAATTTTGAAAACCAAAATTTTAGAGGATAAATTACACTTAGACCATCGTATTTTTATTATATATCACTGTCTACCATTTTATTCTTAAAAATTGCACTGCACCCCTTACTTAAAATTGATAACACTTTAGTCCATTTGTTAGTCAACAGTTAGTTGACTTAATAGAACAGTATAAAATCAGTTAAAATTTAACAAAAAGTTTCAATTTTACCCTTCATCTTCCCTGCCCCTTCTCTTTCCTCACTCACTCACACCAAAACCTCAGCCCAAGCCCCGCTACCGGAGGTAGCGCCGCCGGTTTCACTGTCACCCAAACCCTCACCACCATCACAGCACCACCGCACAAAAACCCTACACCACTACTGCTGCCCCGTTCGATTGAACACCACCACCGCGCCGCCGCACCGCTGCACCACTGCACGACCCGCATACACACACACACACCCACACATACATGAAGAGCTGTTGATTTC
>JAULJZ010202649.1:0-43339 GCA_032270985.1 Heliamphora pulchella
CTTCAACGTGGATTCAAATCGTAGTTAAAGATTCGACCGGTAAAAAGGTATACTTCTAAATTAATTTTTGATACACGAGTTTTATTTTGATCGTTCGTCATCAAAAATTTTATCTGGAGCCCGTTTTGGCGATTGCCCGTCCAATTAATTTTTTTCCGTTAATCGTTTGCAAAAACAAAGATCTTGGCAGTCTTGCTTCCAACAATAAATTCACCAAAACAAATTCCATACAACATTTAAAACATTTATATATCAAGGAGACATTCAAATTTGAAGATATACGTACAGTAAGTAGGTAAATGTAAACCAATTAATCATGTATGGGATGCAGTAATAAGTGCAATGCAAGTGCCCAACCCAACCATACTCCACGACCCAAGAAACCAAACAATAGAATTCCACGCAAAGAATTCCAAGAGTAGACTTCATTGGATAAATTGATCAGTAAGCCATCAATCGAGCCTCGTTGTGAAGGATAACTCCGTCGTCGAACTTCATGCCCCTGCTATTTTATTCAATCACAACGACGTGCGGTGGGGATCGGTGCAATATGGCTGTGTTACTGAACGCAATCAGGATCGATGCAAATCTGGTTGTGTACCTAATGCACCCACTTTAAGAGTCATGATGCCCTTGCTAATGGCAACCCAAAGTCTAAAGTACTAATATCAGAATGCTAACGACGAACCCATGGTGCCCAACAATTTTCCATTATAACCAGTATCTATATACCGAGGATGCATCCGGGTGTTCAAAGGGAATTCATCCCAAAACATTTCACAAATACCGGCACACTAGGGACGCCCTAGACTTATAACCAAAGGAATGATGACTCCAACATTTCTAACCCCACAACGGTCTAAACATATACAAGATGGACTTCAACGTGCTATGAATGTAATGATGGCAACGCCCACGTGATACAACATATATCTAGAAGTACAATTACTTATAGCATAGCATAACACTAAACATGACAACGTACAAACCAACACAGCACAAGGTACAAATCTTTAAAGCACAAGGTACAAGAATTTAAAGCATAAGGTACAACTTTCAAAACATGGTTCAAATCTCATAGCATAGTCATCTGTTATCATATATTTACATTTAATATTTATTCCCTAATTTAAATCAAATAAAACATATAAATCATGTTACACAACAAAAGCATGCTTCACTATACACTTAATCATATATTAGCCAACTTCCAACCACTTACTTGTATATTACAGCAACATTTAGGTTCTGATTTTTTGTCACAATTTTGATAAAAATATTCTTCACAACTCTTATGTATAATACTAAGACTCAATCCTAAGGTAACTGGGTGATTTAGCTCTCACAAGTTAAAATAGTTCAGCAGTACTTAGAATTCTTACTAAAAATAGGTTTATGTTGGTTTCAATTTTGGGGCATCAAAATAGATCCAACTAAACTCAATGTTGGATATGTTTTAATTCAAGATGCTTTCTACGAATCTCATAAAGAGTGCTTAGGGTAGGTCTTAAGAAAATGTTAGAGAAATAACATGATTTAGAAAATGTGTTCAGGAGGCGTCAAACACTCTGCAGAGCTAGTTTTTAATAGAGAGTTTAAAAATCATTTAGGGGCTCATACAAATGCTTTTAAATCTGATTTTTGGACAAAAACTAAATTAAAATGTCCCTAACATTGTTCAAGAAGACATGTTCGAAGAAAATCATTAAAAATAGAGGTTTTGAGTTGTACAAAAATATGTGATAGAGAATCATTTTAATCACTGAACATAAATAGAAAGTTTTAGAGGTGATTTTTCCATTCAAAACTCAACATCTTAGGCTTATATTTGGTGGGTAGTTATATACACATGTTGGCCATAACTTTGATGAAGAAACCTAAGCTTAGTAGCAAATAGGGTTTTGGGCTCTGTAATACAGATTGGTCTAAAAACGACGTATTTTAGCAAAAAGGCTATATCTCGACTTTTATCCATTCAAATCCGTTCAAACAAATTTTAGATAAAATTAACTATTTACTGCTCAACAATTTAAATTGATCTCCGATAGAAGATCCTACGTTCGATCAACACTGCCAAGCTTAATTGATATAAGTTATGCATGTTTGGCCACTTATTAGCGCAAAGACGGATCTCACATGATCAGTAGTGTGTATACATAAATAATAAAGTAAACTCTTTTTTATTTTTTTTGCTAGGATAGAACAGAGGGCCAGAGAAAAAAAAATAGAAAAAGATAAAGAAAAAATAGTGCCTCAACCATTGTCACCCAAGTCCCATACAACCGGAGAGAAAATAGATAGATGAAGTGCATCAAAACGAAGGGAACCTGAAAAACCAATTCTTAAAACCCAAGCTGTCATTTCATAAGCAGCACAATTACGTTCTCCAGAAGAAAAAAAAAAAAAAAAAAAAAAGACAAAGGAACACATCTGATGCGTTAAAAGGAACCAACTGATAATTTGAAAATACTCTTGCTTCGGATTTGGAGATTTTTTTAAATTTAACTTTGTTCAAATCTCATTTACTTAAAGATTTTTTCCAATTAAGAGTAATAACAAAAGTAGTATCTACAGTAGAAAATGTTTATAAAATGAAATATATTCCAAAATAATTGAAACCTTTTAAAATTTTCTAATATATAATATGAATATAATAAAATTAGTTAATGAGTCAATTCGATTTCATACGATTTTTGAAACATTGTATAAATCGAACCATAAAAACAGTTCCTAATTACATAGAACCAGAGTGTAAACCATTTACACAAAAATTGAACTAAATTAAACGGGATTTGAATTAGTTGGGACGGGACCAATTTAATTATTTATTCCGTCCATTATTAACACCCCTAACGCAAACCAAAACAAAGTTGTGCAGTGATGTCTTTTCGTTTTGTATAATTTTCATGCCTGTGCTAATATAAGCTACTGATACGCCAATCGTTTTGTTGTGACGAAATTGACCGAACAATCTTTAGTTGGCTGCAGCCAATGGGTTTATCTATGTGTCGGTCTCACTTTGCATGACATGACATGACCCAAGTGTCGAGATGATTGAGGGTGATTAGACGCCCATTTCGCTCCTGGTGCTCCACTTCACCACGCGACCCCATCTCTTTCTCGCCTCCATGACCAGCTTTGTCGAGCGCAAGAGGCATCAATTTGGCCATACTCGCTTTAATACGTCTTCACTTTTACTGGCGTCAAGACTTATACAAGAAGTTAGATATCATCCCACTTGGGAGTTAGGATTAATATATATATATATACTATTATATAAAGTAAATTCTTCATTGGGGGTGAATCTATTTTTAAAGTCAATTCACACTCTTTTTTAATTCCATGTCCAAAATTTTTATAAAATTAACTGCTCCCAATCGTTACATAACCACTACAGTTCCTCTCTTGATTTCGTGTGGTGTGGGGTGGTTCTGGGATGTGGGGGCAGAATACCCCATTTGGCCTCTTCTTCTCCCTCTCTCACTTTTTCTCTTTTGTCCTGTGTGGGGGCATAATACCCCATTTGGGCTCTTCTTCTCTCTCTCTCTCTCTCTCTCTCTCTCTCATTTTCTCTCTTTTGTCTAAAGTTTTTCTTTTGTGTAGTAGGGTCGTGGGACTGTTGTTCCCTTTTATATTCTCATTTTTCAATTACTCAAATTGCACAAAGGTATTGTTAACTCAACTTCGTATGTAGTTGATTTATTTTTTCTTACTTTTTTTATTATTTCATCTTTTCAGTTCCAAATTATATTTTATTCCAATTTCATAGAAGAGAATTGCATAATGATCCTAATGCATGCCGTGTTATATTTTTCATGAATTTTAAGTGTGAAAAAATGCATCACAAGCTATCTATTGTAATCTGTATAGAATTAATTTACCGAGCCTTAATATATAATCAACATATTTTTTTATTTTTAACATTTATCTCTCTAAATATTATATCATTATGAGTAATTGAGACAACAAAAGTAAGTTAAATTGTTTAAATAACCCAATTATCTTGATTATGCTTATTTATGTTCTCATTAGTGCACTATTATTTACAATATATTATTTATTAGACTTTTTTCATACTCGAATTGAAGTTATCATATAAATATTTTTAAATTTTTTTTTACATAATTCGCATTGCATACGTATTGCGTATGCTCCAAACGCTAGTGTGTATATATATATATATATATATATGAGTTAGGGTAAAGTGATGAATTCACTTATGCCTTGTTTGGAGTTAAGGATTATAAGTTCGAATTTGACTAATAGTCCGAAATATATTTTTATGCTACTTTTATTTACTTAATTTGTCTTCAGATTTGTTGTGCAGATTGAACTCCATACCTCATTTATCAGGGATAATTAGTCCGAATGTTGCACAATTTATTTTTAATATTTGCTGTCTAAACAAATAATTAAGGATTTCAAATAAATTTTCATAAAAAATTTGCTTCAAAAGTTAAACTGACATACCCAAAATTTTGCACGACACGTTAAGTTTGAAGTCATAAAATGTGTTTTCTATTAAAAATTAAGTAGCATGGTTTTGTTTCTATAACAACTATTTTTTTCAAATCTTAGAGACAGATCTAGACCTAATCAAGGTTATTTTAATCTCGAATGATTAATTGAATTAAGGTGGCCTATATAAATGAAAAAGACCATATAAACCCAATGTTGGAGAGGAATTTGTAATGCATATTCTAGTAGACAAGGGCTAATAAAGGCAAAATAAATAAATAAATAAATAGTATAAAATTGCACAAAAAATATTAGAACAGTAAAAATTCTATAATTTAACAAATTAATGTTGTAAAGTTGTTATGAATTTGACATATTTTTATATGATTTTGTATTATTGTTTATGTTTTTCCAAACAAAACGATAAATATCAATTTCATAATGAAAGGAATGTAAAGAGTCTTTAATTATCCAAATTCTAAAGATTTGTACATGACAAATGTAAAAACCTATTTTGGGTCCTAGAGGAAAGAAAGCATATCAAATAAATCCTTCAATATAAAATTCAATCCTAAATTTTTAATGAGGCAAACTAAAAATTTCCCTTTTTATGGTTGTCTCCTAAGTGATATTATCAGCCACACAAATCAACGATCTTTCACTTGAAGATATATATAATTTTTTTTAAAGAGTGAATTACAAATGATAAGTATAATAAATATTTTTAATAATTATAAAAGTGGCACAACGGCGCAATGAAAGCATGGTGGGGTTTAAAACCACATATCTCAGGTTTAAAACCCGGCTCTTATACTGAGTGTTGCTTTCCTAATAAACTGTGAGGAATATGAAAAATAATTTTGTCACAAATTATATTTGTTTTGTGAGTATCTTTTGTCACCTAAATATTTTGTGTAAAATGTATTTTAGTTTTTTTGTACGAAATATTAATTGTGCACGACAAATTTATTTGGTTGTTAATGACGAAAGTTTTGTGAAAAATGTCTTCATATATATTAAGTGAGGAATTTAAACTTTACGTTACAAAATATCAAATTTTTAGTGAGAAATAAGTTTTTGCCACAAGGTATGTTTATGACGACTACATTGTTGATTCACAAAAAATGACCAATGTATTGTAGTGCCTTGTATGCACAAAACTTGTTATGACTTTGATTAAAATCATAAGATTTAATAGTCTGATGAAAATAAGTGTTCCAAGATTTAGATGTCTGTTTAAGTTTATAAATGAACTTCTTAATCTTGAACAACATGTGCTTTTGATCTTTTGCTACAAAATAATCTAATTGCATCATATAAATGTGGTCATCAATACTGCACCAAATAAATGCAATCATGATGTCTATATGTTAAACTTTGTAATCGAAATAAGATGAAATAGATAAGCCAATCCGGATAGACTCATCATGGTTACTGGCAAAAAGGCCTCTTCATAGTCGATTTCTTCTTTCTGGTGTGCCATTTCACAATAAGCGTAGTCGTAATGGTTTTCATCTTCCCGTATGCTCCTTTCTTCTTCTTATAGACCCACTTGTATCTGATGAGTTTTATCTCTTTGGTTGATTTTATAAGATTCTAGATTGGATTGGAATATATGGACTGCATTTTAGATTTCAAAATTTTTTGCCAAAGTTCTATATCTTTATCTTATAGGACTTCATTGTAATTATAAGATTCAGTATCAACTTCATCACGTACTTCGTCATAAGACTCTCTGAATAACATATATCGATGGAGTTGATGAACAATTCTCCCACAATGATGAGCACAAACCTATGGCTGTGCACTAGCAATGATAGATTGTGCTGATACTGATCCTTGTGCAACATCATTCACATGTTGTTTTGGTTGTGTAATCGGCATATTGATGGTAGCATCAAAAGCAGGTTCAGGATTAACATTTGTCCCAATAATCCTTTCAATATGACGAGACAATGGGATATCGATGACTCTTTCTTGTGGTGCTTCTCCTTGTACAACTAGTATTAATAAAAATTTGTACTGGTCTTTCTCTTCATAGTTCATCTAGAACAATTCTATTTCGAGGCTTGTGGTTCATCACATAGTCATCTTCTGAAAATCGGGCATTGGTGCTAATAATGACATTATTATCTTTTGGACTTCAAACCAAACCACCTTTCATTCCTCTGGAATACCCAACAAATAAACACACTTTGATTCTTGATTCCAACTTATCTGTGTTTCCTTCTAGTATATGTGATGGACTACCCCAAATTCAAATATGTCGGCCCAACCGTTTAACCTTTTTAAGCCCGAGACCCAGGATAGAGTGAGAATTACACAAACATATATTAAAATCCTAATACTGAGGATAAGAATTCAAAGTTATAAGTCCAAGTTGTTTAAGATGAGAGTTAAGCTCGAAAAGTCAAGAACGAACATATGTGAAAATACTCGAATTTTCTCCTATAATTAAATAAAAAAAATTATTTTGATATATTATTTATATATATATATATATATATATATACATACTCAAGTGGTTAGCCACCTAGGAGAATGTGCCAAACTTGGTGGCCAAGTCTCCTAAACTCAAGTTAGTATAAAGTAACTAAAATTATGCAAATTAACCTAAGATTAACTAATCTTCCTAAGTAAGCTACCTCCACTATCATTGTTTATAAAAAGGGACCTAACTCACCTATTCTTGCTCTTGATTTTTGCATTGTGAGGAGAGATGAGAGAGAGAGAGAGAGAGAGAGAGAGAGAAGAAGAAGAAGAAGAAGAAGAAAGAAAAGAAGAAGAGAGGAGGAAGAAGAAGGAGCTTGGAGTTGAGAGCTTGAAAGCTAAGTCCATGGTTTTTATCATCAAGAAGTAATACTCAATAAGGTAAGAGAGACTCTAATGCCTCTAATTTTACACATCTCAAATATCTCTCCCACCATTCTCAAACACAAATTAAGATCAAGAATCAAAACTCAAAAATAAAGATGTCATGGTTAGATTTTTGGGACTGTTTGGTATGAATGCTGAAGTTGTGAGTTGGTATGAGTTTTTTCATAGATTCCATGACTTCTATAAGTCTGGAATATTGATATACTGAATTTCAACACATGTATACGAAGAAGATGGGTCAAAAACTTACACATATGACGTTAAGAGGCTAGAACCAAAATAGGCATGAGTTTTGAGTGATTTAAGCTTTCTGGCCTGATCTTTGGAACTTTATAACTTCATGTAGAAAAATGATCTTAGAGTGTTATTTATGTCCATACCTAGGTTTTTGTGTTATATTTCATACAAAATTAGTTTGAGCTTATTTAAGTAAGTAGAACTCGAGATATTTCATTTCTACTAAAGTGTGTCAGTTTCAGACTAGTTAACATTGCAGGCCTGAAAACCCTAGCTTAGAATGCGATCCGAGCTTTGGTCAGTACATAAAAGTTGTAGATAACATGTATATCTAGCTACCCACCAAAACGAAGCCCAAAATATTGAGATTTGGTAGGTCGAAAACGCTCTGAAAGTATTTATTGTGGTTCAGCCATTAAAGGATGGTTCTGTCACATATTTTTGTATGACCAAAGACCCCTATTTTTAGTGACCTAATCCAAACATGGTCTTTATGAATATTGTAGGTAACATAATGGAATTCTTACTGTCCAAAACTCAGACCTATATACCTCGGGAAAGCCCATCAAGTGCGTTTCAAACACTCTGTTAAAAACTGGTTCTTCTGAGAGTTTAGTGGCTGATTGAACCCATTTTATAAAATGGCTTAAAATTCTAACTTATTTCAAACAACTACCCTTAGCACTCTTCATAAGACTTGTAGAGGACATGTTGAACTAGAAATTATCCAAAATGCGCTCGCTTTGACTTGATTTGTTGCCCCAAAAACCAAGACCAACAGAGACACTTTTCTGGCAAATTTTCTATACAAGTGCTAAACAGTTTTTGTTTGCGCCAAGTTTTTCACCTAGTTGCCTTAGGTTTGGCTTTGGTGTTAAACATACAAGTTGTAGAAAATATTTTAATCTAAATCGTCACCAAAAATCTTAATCCAACTCCAAGTTTAACTACCTTAAAATGCTGCGGTACTTTAAAAATTAATAATTAGAATGGAGTAATAAATGGTTAGATTAAATACTTAAGCAAGTGAAAGCTTGAGTGGGTGCATAGCATCTCTTAGACCTAAAAAGAAAGTAACCATGATCCCTAAAACTGAAGAAAACATTCAATGATCCGAATCATTTTAGTTTCACATGCTAAATGGAAAGGATTCCGTGTTAACGGTTGAGCTGTGTTTTGCTTGTTAGGCACGGAGGTTGTAGAACTCAGGAGTCCTACTTAGCTTACCAGGGGAGGCTCGGCTCATTCGCATATAATACAAGGTGAGAGTTCTTAGCCATTATCTTGAACTTGATTTTATGTAAATGATGCTTGAAAATGCTTTAAAGCACATATTTTGGACTATGAGCAGTTTTGATAATTGCATGAACCTGTTATTTTCAAATGCCAAGATGTTTTTAATTTAAGTGTGCTATCCATGATATTTTGAGCAACCATGATGACACTATAAACAAAATTGTCAACATTGTGTTGTTGTTTCCAAAGTACCAAGTTATAAGGGTTTTCGGCCCTTTATATCCCGTTATGAGGGAGGTAACCCAACTATGGGTTTTTCATTTGTCTATATAGGTGAGGCTTTCCATTAAGCAGGAATTTTTTCCTTTAAGGCTTTTGGGCCGAGTCCCAGGTTTTAGCACATACCACTCGTGCTTGGTAGAGAGTGGTCCTCATTCTATCATGTTGCTATCTGTGTATTGTAAATTGAGATTACGGTACTGTCGAAACTCTCGGTCGTGAGGTTGACAACTACTTGGACACTGTTAGCGTTTGGGTATAGTTTTGAGAAAGTGGTTATTCATTAAATTGTGGCAGTTGAGCCATAAACATATTCTGTTTGCCGTACTGAGAAGGTTTTGTATAAGCTGTGATATTTTCTTGTTCAAGTAAATGCATCAGTTTTTATGTTTTTATGAAAAATGTGAAGAACTATTTTTAGAAAGAGTTTTCACTTATCCTTAACTAAGTAATTGTCCTTTCTGGTCATGATAATGTTAAGTGCGCCCTCTTGTAACTTTTGTGGTTGCAGATAACAGGAACAACTAGGAGTTGATCCACCATAGGCGTCGTCGAGTAGTCTTGGATCTAGTGTTAGGAATCATTTTGGTCCAATTTTTTTTTCTTTTGTTTAGTTTTTAGTTTTAGCAGAACTTTATGTATAAGACCTAAAGGTTTTTGAAGTTTTAGAAGTAACGTATACCCTTGGGATGGTGAATCCCTAATGACTCATGTTTACCCCCTTTTGACATGAAGAATTGTGGTTGCTTAAAAGTTCTTGTTTGGTCTCTTAATATTATTGTCTCTTATCTTTCTCTTTAGCCGTCGGTCTGCGGCGGGATCACATCCCTCTGTATAGGTTTAGTGCCTTACGGGAACGGGGTGTTACATTTTGGTATTAGAGCCTTAGGTTATAGGTTCTGTAGACTTGTTAGCGTGTGGTCTATGGTGGACTGTAGATTAAGTCCATCATCTTACGGTTGTGGAGTAAAGGGGTTTAGGCCTGGGGTTATCATACCTTTGCCTTCGGGCGTCTGACTGACTAGCTTTGAGGTCCATTTGAGAAACGTGCTCTGTAGGCGCAGGGTCCTAATTGAAAGTCTAATCAAGTTATTAGATTGGGGAGATAACTCGGGAGGGATCTTGTGTTGCTGTCGATTTACGAAGTCTAAGTGAGTTATCGGATTAAGGGAGATGACCCTTGTGCAATTAAAACTTTTCGTAGACAGCTTATTCTTATCCTTATGTTTATAAGTTGGACTCCTGTGTCGAGCCTTAAGTCATGGCTTTCCAACAATAGAAAGGAGCATGGAGAAACTTAGACGAAGCGTCATTCAACCCGAACCAGTATAATGAGGCACGACAAGAAGAATCTCCAAAAATAGTACCGATAGAACCTGACCCAACTGCTAGGATGTTA
Source organism: Heliamphora pulchella (assembly GCA_032270985.1). Taxonomy (NCBI): domain Eukaryota; kingdom Viridiplantae; phylum Streptophyta; class Magnoliopsida; order Ericales; family Sarraceniaceae; genus Heliamphora; species Heliamphora pulchella. Next base: position 10,487 of record JAULJZ010202649.1, read on the forward strand.
GAGGCGATTGCAAGACTGACCAAATAGAACGTGAGTTGGATCACAATGCAAGCTGAGAGGAACAATAAATTTTTGATCAAACACTTTAAGGATCAGAGTGCAAAAGAGTTCGCGGGAACCCTTAACCCCGCAGAAGCAAAAAATTGGTTGAAAGATGCCATGCGTATTCTGAATAGGTTAGGGCTAGATGTAGATAATAGGTTTGACCTTATAGCTTTTATGTTTAGGAGAGAAGTGTACCACTAGTGGAAGGCCACAGAGCGGTTATTGAAGATGCTGATGCCAGGAGTTGAACCTCTCGTACCCCAGAAATTTACTTAGGATCATTTTGAGAAAGTGTTCAACGAGCAGTATAAACCCATAAACTACAAACATGAGAAGGAACAAGAATCCAATGACCTAGAACAAGGAAGGATGACTGTGGCAAAATTTGAGACGAAGTTTACGAAGTTGTTATGATATGCCACCTAGCTTATACCAGATGAGGAGATAAGGTGTAAAAGGCTTAAGAAGGGACTAAGTTTTCTAATTATAACTAGGATAATGGGTCTCAAGATGAACAACTATGCAAGACGAGTGAACATAGCGTAAGATGAATTGCAATGCGGGCCAGAAGAACCAGTAACTCTTTAGTTAAACAATTCAAGGATTGGGGTACCAAAGAGTTTGTAGAAACAGTTAGTCCCGATGATGCTGAAAATTGGTTGAGCGGTGGAGTGCGCATTTTAGACAGATCGAGTTGTTCATATGGTAGGTTTTTAAGTATCGATTTATATTCGTTTAACATCTAGACTATGTAACTCTTGTGGAGTTGGTATTCGATTTCTGTTGTGGTATTGGTGTGAGTCGTTAGGACGTTACTTTCAAAAACCTTTTGTGATGTGACTCGTTAGGGAAAGCTTGTTTAGATTGGTGCGTAAATGTTGCTTGTGAGTATGAGAAGTTGATGGGTGATATAATTTTGTTGTTTCTGGTGGAGTTGCGTAGCAACTTAGTGTGAGTACGTGAGAGGAGTAAGTGTTTGGATGACAATAGTGGAAGCGTAAGTGAGACTATACGAATTAATGGGTATGATTTTTGTAATTGGCCTTGAGTGAATCAAGTGTCTTGGTAAAATACGAGGAAGATGAAATAATTAAAATGCGAAAGTGGTTTTTGGTTCGGTTGTGTGGCAGAGAATGAGTCAAGGGATTAAGTGACGATGGTAAGAGATTTTAGAATCAGGAGCTAGTACTGTTCGGTTAAAGGATTGTTGGGTGAGTGGTACATATGTGAAGAAAAGATGCGAATGTATATTATGTTATGACGAGGATTGTGATTGGGTTCGTACGGGTAAGGATATACTGGTGGAGTGTTTAGTCTATGTGGTATGTTCAGCCCTAGTGACTCATTAAGTTCAAGTGGCGGTATTAGTCTTGATGGTCGTAAGGCCAGAGTAGTACAACACAAAGTAGTGAAGTGATCTCAAGTTCGTAGTCGTTAGTCGATCGGAATGTAGTCTTTGGTGTACGTTTGAATGTGGCAATGAGCTAGTTTCCAGTAGTTCAAGAAGGGGGAGTGACAGTCTTTCCAAACAGAGGTGGAGAATGTTTGAAATCAGTTTCAGTGGTGGGCTAATTTAGAGATGTATGATCGCTTGTGGGAGTCGTATTCGATGTAAGTTGCGTTTTGGAGCCAAAGTGTTCTCAAAGATAGACTTGGGGTCATGATACCACAAATTGAAAGTGCGGGAGTCAGATATACCAAAGATTACCTTTAGGGCTCGTTACGAGCATTATGAATTTGTTATAATGCCTTTTGGGTTGACGAATGCATCTGCTGTGTTTATAAACCTGATGGATTGGATGTTCAGAAGCTTTCTAGACTAATTCATAATTGTGTTCATAAATGACATTCAGATATATTCTTGAAGTAAGGAGGAACACAAGGAACATTTGAAGATTTCTTTGCAGATCTTGAGAAAGCACAAGTTGTATGCAAAAATTTGGTAAGTGTGGGTTTTAGTTGGATCGAGTGGTGTTTTTGGGTCATGTTATATCTGGGAAAAGAATTCAAGTGGACCCAACAAAAGTAGAAGCAGTAGTTAATTGGAAAAGGCCAATTAGCATGATAAAGATACGAAGCCTTTTGGGGTTAGCTAGTTATTACCGGCATTTTATTCAGGACTTTTCCCTAATTGCGAAACCCTTGACTTGGTTAACTTAGAAAAATGTCAAGTTTGAATGGTCCGATGGATGCAAATGAAGTTTTCAAGAATTGAAGTCCAAATTGGTGTCAGCACCTGTGCTAGCCCATAGTGACGCGCCACACCAAGGTTTGGGTTGCATTTTGATGCAACACGAGAAGGTTATCGCCTATGTGTCCAGGCAATTAAAACCTCAGGAGAAGAATTACCCTACCCACGATCTAGAGTTAGCCACAATTGTCTTCGCGCTCAAGATATAGAGACATTATTTGTACAGCGTCCCTTTGAGATCTTTACGGATCATGAGAGCTTGAAGTACATTTTCACCCAGAAAGAACTAAACTTGAGGTAAAAGAGATGATAGAATTAATTAAGGATTATGACTGCACGATTCACAATCATCCGAGCTGGTACTTTTTTTGAAATACGAACGCTTAGAACCCATCTTGCCATTGGAAAGAATGGAGGCCTATTAGCAACTCTGAGCGTAAGACCAACCTTACTAGATCAAATTTGAGCAGCTCAATTGGCGGATAATCAAGTGGATAAAATAAGGGTGGAAGTAGCTGCTAAAGGGAAGACATAATTTGAAGTTTGAGATGACGTATTATGGTTCGATCACATATTGTATATGCCCAATAATGGGGAGTTGAGGATGTAGATCTTAGATGAAGCGCATAACTCAACATACACCATGCACCTAGAAAGAATGAAGTTGTATAGAGATTTAAAGGAAAGATGCTGGTGGAGTGGGATAAAGAAGGACGTAGCGAATTTCATGACAAGATGTTTAGTATGCCGGCAAGTTAAGATTAAACACTAGAAGCTGGCGGGATTACTACAACCATTACCTGTACCCCAGTGGAAGTGGGAACATATTACCATGGATTTCGTAACTGGACTCCCTCGAACACCCAAGGGAAATGATGCTATGTGGGTAATCGTCGATAGGTTTACGAAATCAGCTCATTACCTACCAATAAATATGACATTTTCTATGGATCGGTTTGCATAGCTTTATATTGATGAGATCGTTACGCTACATGGAGTACCAGTTTCTATAGTATCGGACAGAGACCCACGTTTTACATCACAATTTTGGCTAAGCTTACAAGAAGCATTGGGGGCTACTTTAAAGTTTAGCACGACTTTCCATCCGTAGACTGACGGTCAATCGGAGAGGACAATTTAGACCTTAGAAGATATGCTTAGAGCATGCGTTCTAGACTTTGCTGGAAGCTGGGAGGAATATTTGTCTCTAATCGAGTTCGCAGGTAATAATAGTTTTTAGTCAACTATAGGGATGGCCCTTTACAAAGAGTTGTACGGTAGAAAATGTCGCAGCCCAATTTGTTGGGAAGAAGTCGAAGAGGGGAAGTTGCTTGGACTTGAGATAGTTCAAATTACACTGATAAGCTTAAGTTGATCCTATAGAGATTAAAGAAACCACAAGATAAGCAAAAGAGTTATGCAAAAAATCAGAGACGCGACCTGGAGTTTGTAGTGGGGGACCGTGTGTTCCTGAAGGTACCACAATGGAAAGGTATGATTAATCTAAAAGAGTTTTGCCATGTGAGGGTGTGTGTAAGCCCGGTAAGGGTGTGTGTGTAAGTCCTACAAAGGTATTGTGTGAAGCTCGGTAAGGGTGACGGTTGGTCTTCAAAGCCTTTGAGTTGTTGTTCCTTTTAAGGGTGAGTGTGAGCCTATAATGGCATTTTGAATTGTTGAATAGGATCGTGAGTTAGAAGTTATTAGATTGAAGTGTGGCTTTAAAGTCTTATCATGAGAAACAACCACGTCTCTTCGAGCAGGGTATATAAATTTCGAGGACGAAATTTCTTAAAAAAGGGTAGATTGTAATAACCCAAACTCAACGTGCAAATAGAAAAAAAAGAATATTTCAAAAGAAATGAAATCTCGAACGTAAGTTCGGTAAGAAGAATTGCCCCGACCGTTTAACCTTTTCGAGCTCGAGACTCGGGATAGAGTGGGAACCATACAAGTGCATATATTAAAACCCTTATATTGAGAATAAGAATTCAAAGTTATAAGTCCAAGTTGTTTAAGACGAGAGTTAAGCTCCAAAAGTCAAGAACAAACCTATTTTAAAAAATCCAAATTTTCTTCTATAATTAAATAAAAAAAATTATTTTGATATATATATATATACACTGAAGTGGCTAGCCACCTAGGAGAATGTCCCAAACTTGGTGGACAAGTCTCCTAAACTCAAGTTAATATAAAGTAACTAAAGTTAAGCAAACTAACCTAAGATTAACCAATCTTTCCAAGTAAGCTACCTCCACTATCATTGTCTATAAAAAGGGACCCAACCCACCTATTTTTCCTTTTGATTTCGGCATAATGAGGAGAGAGAGAGAGAGAGAAAAGAAACAAAAGAAGAACAAAGAAAGGAAGAAGAGAGGAGGAAGACAAAGGAGCTTGGAGTTGAGAGCTTAAAAGTTAAGTCCATGGTTTTTAGTATCAAGAAGTAATCCTCAACAAGGTAAGAGATACTCTAATATCTCTGATTTTACACATCTCAAATATCTTTCCCACCATTCTCAAACACAAATGTAAGATCAAGAATCGAAATTCAAAAATAAAGACGTCATGATTAGATTTTTGGGACTGTTTGGTATATATGAATGTTGAAATTGTGAGTTGGTATGAGTTCTTCCATGGGTTCCATGACTTCTTTAAGCTTTGGAATATTGATATATTAAAGTTCAACACATGTATAAAAAGAATATAGGTCAAAAACTTACACACATAACGCTAAGAGGCTAGAACCAAGATAGGCCTGAGTTTTGAGTGATTTGAGCTTTTTGTCCTGATCTTTGGAACATCATAACTCAATGTAGAAAGTTGATCTTAATGTGTTCTTTACGTCCAAACCTAGATGTTTGTGTTATCTTTCATCCATAATTGGTTTGAACTCATTTATGTAAATGATCCTTGAAAATACTTTGAAGTGCATGTTTTGAACTATGACAAGTTTCGATGATCGCATGAACCTGTTGTTTTCAAATGCTAAGATGTTTTAATTCAAGTGTGATATCCATGAGCAAGCATGATGACATTATAAAAGAAATTATCAACGTTGTGTTGTTATTCCAAAGTGCCAAGTTACATGGGTTTTTGACTCTTTATATTCCGTTATGAGGGAGGTTACCCAACTATGAGTTTTTTATTTGTCTCTATAGGGGAGGTTTCCCGTTAAGAGGGGGTTTTTTCCTTGAATACTTTTGGGCTAAGTCTCATGTATTAGCACATACCACTCGTGCTTGGTAGAGAGTGGCCGTCATTCCATCACGTTGCTATCTGTGTATTACGAATTGAGGTTATAGTACTGTCAAAACTCTCGATCGTGAGTTTGACGACTACTTGGACACTATTGGAGTTCGGGTCTAGTTTTGAGAAAGTGGTTATTTATTAAATTGTGGCAGTTGAGCAAGGAACATATTCTGATTGCTGTACTGAGAAGGTTCTGTATAAGCTATGATATTTTCATGTTCAAGAAAATACATTAGTTTCTATGTTTTTGTGAAAAATGTGATGAACTATTTTTAGAAAGAGTTTTCAGTTTTTCTTAACTAAGTAATTGTTCTTTCTGTTAATGATAATGCTAAGTGCGCTCTCTTGTAACCTTTGTGGTCATAGAAAACAGGAATGGCTAGAAGTTGGTCCACCATAGGCGCCGTTGAGTAGTTTTGGATCTGATGTTGGAAATTGTTTTGGTATAGTTTTTCTTTTGTTTAGTTTTTAGTTTTCACATAGCTTCATGTATAAGACCTAAAGATTTTTGATGTTTTAGAAGTAATGTATGCCCTTGGGATGGTGAATCCCTAGTGACTCATGTTTACCCCCTTTTGACATAAAGAATTGTGGTTTCTTAGAAGTTCTTGTTTGGTCTCTTAATATTATTATCTCTTATCTTTCTCTTTAGCCGCCGGTTTGCGGTAGGATCATATTCCTCTGTACAGCTTTAGTGCCTTGCTGGAGCGGGGTGTTACATAGAATATCTCACTAACATTGTGCATAAGTTTACTCAAGGAAAAGCTAACTTTGACAAATTGCTAGGTATAAAAAAATGTGTTTTTGATAGAGCTGGTATAGGCTACCAACCAAAGAGAAAACAAAAACTTTTGAGTAATATTTTAGTTAAAGCATCATCAAATCATTCTCATGCTACTTATCTTCATTGTTATGAACGTGGACACATTACCACACACTGTCCACATAGAAAAGTTCATGTTACATCTGCTAAAAGGGTTTGGGTTCCAAAGAAAACACACCCACATTGAACTAACTCCAATGGACTTAAGAAAATTTGGGAACCAAAAGTCAAAACATGAGCTTCTTTGTAGATGCGTCTCAAGTCCTTATTCAAGGAAGGGATGATAGTGCCTATTCATTTGTTTAACATTTCCCTAGTAGCACATAACCTTTAATGCCTATGTTATAGACAAGTAATCATGCAGCCTTAGCTAATTTTGTACTTCAAAGGTTTCCAATAATTAGCAGCTAACTAATTCAATAAATAGGTGTCTGATTCTTTGTTCTTTATTTAGCTTTTTGGCTAAAAACATAAAAAAATAAAAAATTAACTTTTAAACTAGTTGTCAATCGATGCCTAATTTTTTTTAAATGTCTTGTACAAGGATAACTAACTGCATAAAGATGGGAAATTTGTGACATTTGGGGACAATAGCAAGGGAAAAATCATAGGAGTTGATAGTATTAGTGAAACTCCTTCCCCTTCTATTGAAAATATTTTTCTTATTGATGGTTTGAAACAAAACCTCTTATGCATCAGTCAGCTTTGTGATAAGGGCCACAAAGTTGTCTTTCATCATGCTCAATGTATCATTGAAAACTCAATCGACAACAAAATTATTTTGGAAGGTCATAAGTATGAAAATGTTTACACTTTCAATCTTAATGACCTATCTAAAAATGACATAAATGTCTGGCTGCCTTGAGTGATAACAATTGGTTATGGCATAGAAGGCTTGGGCATGCTCACATGAATTTGATTTTAAAACATTTAAAAAAGAAGTTGGTGGTTGGTTTGCCTCAACTTAAATTTGAAAAGGATAAAATTTGTGATGTATGTCAACAAGGCAAACAAGTGAGATGTTGTTTTCAATCAAAAATGGTGATTTCAACTTCTAGGTCATTACAATTGTTACACATGGACTTGTTCGGTCCAACAAAAAATCTTAATCTTGGAGGCAAGAGATATGCATTTGTTCTAGTTGATGATTTCTCTAGATACACTTGAGTGTTATTTATAGCTCATACGAACGAATCATTTGTTGCTTTTTCAAAACTGTCTCAGAGAATTCAAAATGAAAAAGATTTTCAAATCACAAGTATCAAAAGTGATCATGGTGGAGAATTTGAAAACAAAGGTTTTGAAAAATTTGTGATGAAAGTAGTATAGACCATAACTTTTCTGCTTCTAGAACTCCTCAGCAAAATGGTGTTGTTAAGAAGAAGAATAGGACTCTAAAAGGAATTGCTTGGAGCATGCTCTGTGAAAACAACCTATTAAGGTACTTCTGGGCCGAGGCTGTCAATGCAGTTTGTTACATTGTGAATAGAGTCATAATTCGAACTTCACTAAAGAAAACTTCATATGAGCTATGAAATAGAAAAAAAACCCAACATCAGTTTTTTTTGTGCTTTTGGTTGCAAATATTTTATTTTGAACAACAATAAAAAAATTTTGGGCAAGTTTGATGCAAAATCTAATGACGGTATTTTTGTAGGTTATTCTATATTTAGTAAAGCTTATAAAGTTTTCCACAAAAGAACCTTAGTTGTTGAAGAATCTATACATGTTATATTTGATGAGGCAAACCTTGGTTCTTCCAAGAAATTTTGTAAAGATAGCATTGTAGACATAGAAAAGGGTCTTGAGGATATCTTCATCAAGGTCTAAGAAGAGACAAATCAAGAGGAAGTCACAAATGAGCAGTAAAATGCAGAACAACAATAGGCTGCAAGTCCCTCAAACTAGAGAAATTCTAATCTTCCTAAGGAATGGAGGTATGCTCATGGTCATCTAAAAGATTTTATCATTGGTGACCCAACTCAATGTATAAAAACTATATCCTCTCTACATAATGTTTGAGGTAATCTAGTATTTTTTTTCTAGACTGAACCAAAATATATTGAGGAAGCTAAAAATGATGATTTTTAGATCTTGGCTATGCAAGAAGAGCTAAACCAATTTGAAAAAACAAAATTTGGACATTAGTCCCAAGAACTAAAGATCACTCCATTATTGGTATAAAATGAACTTTTCGGAATAAAATGGATAAAAATGGAGGAGTTCTTAGAAACAAAACTCGATTGGTAGCCCAATGTTATAATAAAAAATAAGGCATCGATTTTGATAAAAAAATTTCTCATGTGGATAGGCTTGAAGCTATCAGAATGTTACTTATTTTTGCATGTTTTTAAAATTTCAAACCTTATCAAGTGGATGTTAAAAGTTCCTTCCTAAATGATTTTATTTCTGAGGAAGTCTTTGTAAAACAATCTCTTGGTTTTGACAACCCAGGCTTCCTAAATCATGTTTTCAAACTCACTAAGGCTCTCTATGATTTGAAACAAGCACCAAGAGCTTGGTATGAAAAGCTTAGCAAATTCTTTATTAAAAAAGAGTTTTCAAAGGGAAAATTTGATACAACTATTTTTATCAAGTCTAAGAGAAAAGATATGCTAGTTGTACAAATTTATGTAGATGACATTAATTTTGACTCAACTAATGAAATTCTCTATAAGGACTTTGCTAAGTGTATACATGGAGAATTTGAAATGAGCTTGATGGGTGAGCTCAATTACTTCCTTGGACTTCATATCAAAAAAACTCAAGAAGGAATCTTCATAAATCAGTCCAAGTATACCAAACATTTTTTTGAAGAGATTTGACATGATCAATGCAAAACATATGGGAACTCCTATGTGCCATTTAACAAAGCTTGACAAAGATGAGAATGGTAAGGCAGTTGAAGTAAAGAGATATCGAGGTATGATTGCCTCTCCACTTTACCTAACTTCTAGTAGAACTGATATAATGTTCAGCGTATGCATGTGTGCTAGATTTTAAGTTAGTCCTAAAGAATCTCATATGACTGCTGTTAAACGCATCTTTAGATATCTCTTAGGTATACAAAATCTAGGATTATTCTATTCTAGAGGAATAACCTTTGAATAATTTGGTTATTCTGATTCTGACTTTGGCAGTTGCAAAATTGATAGGAAGAGTACTAGTGGAACATGTCAATTCCTATGACACTCACTCATATCATAGTTTAGCAAAATGCAGAACTTAGTAGCCTTATCTACAGCTAAGCCTAAGTACTTTGCAGCTGGTAGCTGCTGTGCACAAGTTGTTGGATGAAACAACTAGAAGACTATGGTGTATACTTAGATCACATTCCCATTAAGTGTGACAACACTAGTGCCATAAATATATCCAAGAACCCTATTCAACACTCTAGAACAAAGCATATTAAAATGAGACATCACTTTATTAGAGATCATGTTGAAAAAAGAAATATAGAACTTGAATTTGTAGGCTAAGACCACCAACTTGCTAATATATTCACGGAACCTCTTAATAAAGAAATATTTTGTTATATAAGAAGAGAACTTGGTATGTTATGGTCTCCAAATTGATGATTATATGCCATACTAACCATGACTATTTGATGCTTTTCATACGTTAAATTGTTGTGTGAAAGGTGCCAACACAATATTAAAAAGTGTCGACACGTGTGAAAAGTGTTAACACAAATGCTATTTAGTATCGACACAATTCGAGAAAAGTGTTGACCCCAGCTATATAGTGTCGACACAAAACATTATCCTTCTCTCTATTGAAAAGGTGTCGACTCACTTGTGAAAAGTGTCGACACAGCAAGCCTAAAGTGTCGACCCCTAGCTGAAGCAGTATTGACACAAAAATCCATTTTTGAACACCCCCAATGTCGCGTGAAAAGTGTTAACACCCACGAGAAAAGTGTCGACACATTTCCTAATGTTTATATAGGCGATTTTCCACCTTTTTTAGATTCACGCTCAAAACCTTTCAGTTTCTCTAACTATCTCTTCGTCTCCCTCTCCCTCTCATTATCTCTCCTATACGACTCAAACCCTAGAGTCAACAATCTTCCATGCCACCTCGAATAATGGGGAAAGGAAGCAAATAAAAGGACATTGGTGAAGGGTCCAGTTCCAAATCGGCCGAGAAGAAGAAGACGGCGGCAGTACCGATGATAGAGATGGGAATCGACACTTCTTTGAAGTTCCAGTCGACAGGTATCAAAAATCTCTACCTCCTCTCCTTTGTAAATCATAAGGTAATCCTTGGACGTTCCATCAATTTTCATTTCTTTGATTCGATTGAGATGAAGTTTTTAGAGTGGTTTAACACTCTGGGATGGATGAATCTCCTTAAGATTCGAGACAATCACTATCTCTGTCTTATCAAACTGTTTTATTCGCATATGAAGTCACTGACCCACTCTCTTACATGACAATCACCACTTGGGTGAACAATGTCGAAATACATTTCAACTCCAAAACCTTGAATTTAATCCTCGATCTCCCTAATGGAAGATGATTTGTCCCTTGCCATAGGAAAAATGGGACTATGGAAAATTTCTCATTTCATGATGATGTCAAAAAAACTTTCGATGTTGAGTTTGTTGACCCCACCAAACATTTAGAGGCCAATCTTTTGAAACCCGAGATGCGTCTGTTGCATCATTTTGTAAACCACATATTTCTGTTCCAATCTGGGAAGTTTGGGCATGTGACCTTCATGTACATTTTTGTCATGTGGTGCATTGTTGAAGGTTACAAACTTGATCCTGGTTATCTTTTAATTTTGAATATGCTCCAGTCCTACTCCAAGTCCAGCACCTCCCTTTGTCACGCCATATATCTTATTAAAATGTTTAGTCACTTTGGTGTTTACCTCTCTAAGGAGAAGGGCTTTCTATTCTTCAAACATGCTCTACATGACAAAACATCTCTTAAGCACATGCACATCATATAGGTTGATCGAATTTGGACTAAGAAGAAAAGATTTTCCTCTCCCTCTTCTGCCACTCCTTCCACCAGCTGGAATCCTCTTTTACCCTCTCCTTCTAGATCTCCTATCTCTCCCATTCACTTTGATCCACCCTCTCCCAGATCTTCTCCTCCCCATCCTCCTAGATTTGATCCCTCATCCTCTGTCCCATCCTCCTCTGCTCCACATCTTCCTCATGTTGCATCCTCATCTAGTCAGTTCTTTGCCCCCTCTTCTCAGCAACTAGATGCTCTCACTACTCTTGTGCAGAACATGCACTCCTCCTTGTCCACCTCTCTAGCTTCCCTTCATCAGAAGGTTGAGGCTGATATCTATAACTTGACCTCTCGTGTTGACATTATTGCTGAGGGTTTAGTTTAACTCAGTAGTAAAATGAAAAGTCTAGGTAAAGAGGTGAGGTATGCTTGTGATGCTGGACAAGATGTTAGCAAGAACATGTCTTCCAACATAGGTAAAATTGTCTTTGCTAACCTGCACATCCTACAACAGGTAAGAAAAGAATACGATGAAGGGGTTGTCATTGTAGTTCAAGAGAACTGCAGAAAAGTTGACGAGCACCTGAGACAAGGATTAAGGAAGCCTGGGTGAAGTAGTTCAAGCCCAAGGAGACCAAAGCAGAAAAAGAAGCTTGCCTCAGACGAGAAGCTGACCTTTCCATTGCAGCTTCCTTCGCAGCATTGGATGCCTAAGAGAAGACATTCGAAAGGTTGCTGGCAGCGAAGGCAAGGGTAGTTGAGAGAAAGAAGGTAGCTAAGGACAAGAAGCAAAAGAAGAAACAATTCAATGATCACCTGTGAAGCCCCCTCTTTTGAAGATGACAAAAGGGGAGAAAAGAAGAAAAGGAGAAGAGAAGAAAGAAAAGAAAAGAAGTTTTATTTTTTTTTGTGAAGGAGAAGTTATAACTAAACATACATTTCCTTTTTTGGTTTGGTTGTGTGTATTGAATGGTTGAAAACATTTTTTTGGTTTGTTAGTTGTTTTGAAAACATTGTGAATGGTTTGTTGATGGGTTAAACATTATTTGTTGTTGTATGGATTATAATGTTTTATGTTTATCAATGATATGTTTCAACTTTTCTATAACTGTTGAATGTTGATTTTTCAAATGTATGGAGATCATTTTGATTAAATTCAACTGTTAATGATTGTTGTTGCAAATTTGATTTAGTATCATGAACTGTTGAATGCCTACTGTTGTGTTTGTATATGCTATTAAGGGCATAAAGATAAGGGGATTATTGTGACACCTTGGCTTCCGGGCACGTTAAGACATGCATAAGTATATAATAATGGTTATGCTAACGATTCATTCATAAATATTCATTAAACTATTACATCATTTGTATCTTGAAATGCTCCCAAAATACATAAATATTATTGATCCATAGAAGTGATTACAAACTACAAAAGAGATCATTTTGAAACTGCAACGAAAGATAAAAAAATTACGAGTTTTCTCATCTAGGCCTCGCCGAAGTCATCTCGTTCCTGGAACTCTCGTAGGGTGTCTCCTCTTCTTCACCTACAGCACAAAGCCGTAACCCAAAGCCCAGAAGAAGAATCTTTAAACCCACTAACCAAACTCACGTCACAAAATCACCAGAACACATTCCATACAACACTTATCGCATTTATGTATCAAGGAGATAAACAAATTTGAAAGATATAAGCATGGTCAGCAGGCAAACATAAAATAAGTAATCATGCATGTAATGACGAATGCAATGCAAGTGTCCAACCCGACCATACTTCACTAAGCAACCAACCAAACAACGAAACTCCATGTCGAGAATTCGAGAGTAGACTTCATTGGACAAATTGAACACTAAGCCCTCAATCGAGCCTCATTGTGAATAATAACCATGTCGCCAGGCTTCATTCCCCAACTATTTTATTTAATCTCAATGGCATGGGGTGGGGATCAGTGCAATACGACTATGTTATCGAACGCGATTGGGACCGATGCAAATTCGACTGTGTACCCAATGCACCCACCTTAAGAGTCGTGATGCTCTTGCCACTGTCAACCTAAAGTCTAAGGTACATATATTAGGAACGCTAGCGACGAACCCATGGTGCCCACAAGAGGTTTTCCATCATAATCATTATCCATACACCAGGGTCACACCCAGGGTGTTTACAAGGAACTCGTCCCAAAATAATTCACAACTGACATACCAGAGATGCCCTTGACCAAGAATCAAAGGGTGATAGATTTCAATGACACTCCCAACACCTATGACAAGACAACTGTATCAACCGTACAAGGATGAATCTCAAGATGCCTCAAGTGTAGTATGACAATGCTCATGGTACAACAACTCATAGGCCGAAGTACAACTAACCATAGCATGATATACAACTAGGCATGGCAAGATGTACAATTAAACATAGCATGGTGTACAATTATTCAAATCCTGTGGTACAACTGAGAATTGCATAGGGTATAACTATTTAAAGCATGTTGTCTATCACATATCAAGGCCAATTCTTATCATACAATTGTATCATGCCATGAATTTCATAAATTAATTCATGTTAATCATGCAACAAGTCCGAACAAAAAGAGCATGCTCACATTTCACTTAAACACTTTACTACTAGACTTCCAACCATTAAATTTTAACTTGCAGCAACAATTTTGGGTTTCTAGACTTTGATTTAATTTTTGGATTTTACTCACAAAATAGATTAAAACATTCTCTATAATTCTCATGAAGGGCACTTAAGCTAAATCCTAAGGCTTCTATGCGATTTGGTCTCCACAAAGGAAAATGATTTAACATCACCTTAAAATTTGCTAAGAAAAAGACCCTCAGAAGGTCACAAATTTGGGACATCAAAATAGGTTCCTTTGAGCTGAAAGTTTGATATATTTTAGGTCTAGATGTCCTATACAATTCTTATGAAGAGTGCTCAAGGTGGTTCTTAAGCAAATATTTGAGAAACAACTCCATTTAGAAAATAGGTCTAATTTGCATTTTAAAACTCAACAGAGGAAAACTTCTAGCAAAAATAACAGAAATGTAAAAATCATTTGAGGGGTCTAACAAAGGCTAAAGGACCTAATTATCGAAAAAAAATTAGATTGAAATGTCCTTAACATTTTTCATGAAGACCACTTTTGAAATAGGTCACTAAAAATGTGGGTTTTTTGCTACCCAAAAAGATGTTACAGCTAGCTATTTTAATCACTAAACATGAACAGCAAACTACAAAGGAGTTTTGACTATCCAAATCTCAACAAAAGAGGCACCGTTTTGGTGGGTAGATAGATAACCATGTTGGCTACAACTTTCATGAACACACCAAATGTGACACCTCGGTTCGGACCCTAATAGTAATCACCTAGATTGTAATAACTCGGCTCAAACCCTAGTATTAGTGATGGATACACAATGAGAACTTAAGTCGCTGTATGAACCAGAGAAACCCTAGCTCAACCCGAAACCCTAATTTGACCCAAAAAGCCGAAAATGACCAAATACTCAGAGGCAAAACCCTAATACTCAAAAAAGCCTTGGGATAGCATAAATTAAGTAAATAACATAAAATATAAAATTAAAAATCAAAATTTCTCATAATTAGGGTAAAATGACCATTTTGCCTCTAGTAGAGCAAAAAATCAAAAATTTAATACATGGACATCCAAAATTAGATATTTATACACAATTAATTAATAAAAGATAAAATAACAACAAAAATGACCAAATTATCCTTGCATGGCCGGCCACCTAGGGAAATGTGCCCAAAAAGCTACTTTTTGTCTTTTTAAGATTAAAAATGAGAAAAAGATGTATAAATTAAGTATTATTATGACCAAATACTTTTATACAAGTAATATACATAATAATATAATAATATAGGTCAACAAAAGTAAACAAATAATTATTTAAAATCTCAACACAATAAATAAGTCAAAAAGCTAATTCTAGTCAAACTAGCTTAATTTAGTTTAAAAGCCTACACCTATTTAATTAATCGGTATCCAAATTATGATAAATCATGAGAAGAATAAATTAACTATAAACACATTAACATAATAGGTTTTAGTAGGTTTAGATACCAAAAAGATACATAAATTTAATATTTTATGTATTTTCTTCTACAAAATGGTACCAAAACTCAATTTAAACTCTAATTAAATGCAAAATCAGATTTGGAGCCACCCAAACCTGCCCTAGCAAACTTCCCACCTACAAAATCTGAATATATATTTCTCAAATAGATCAAACCTCCCATGAAACCAATCATAATTAAAACAAATTTAAATTTTCTTACACAAACATAATGAAACCCACCTTTTAATATTCTATAAAAAGAATCCTATCTCCCACTTCTTCTCTTCATTTTCGGCCACAAGAGAGGGAGAGCAACGACAAGAAATATACTAAGTGTTCTAAGAGAGAGAAGGAGAGAAGAAGAAAAGAAGAAGGAAGAAGAAGGAAGGAAGAACCAAGGAGTAAGCAATAAAGCTAAGTCCTACTCTTCTTCAATAATTTGAGCATCAAATAAGGTAAGTAAATCTCCTAAAATCTTCTAAAATATCCTTCAATCTATCTCTGTAATTAACCCTAAAAAAATAAACGAAGCATAACTCAAAAAGGCGTCGTAGGTGTGAATAGTGGACTGTTTATGTATGATCAAGCTTTGCATGTGCTTACATGTGTATATTTTTGAGTTTTATGGCTTAAATATGTTCTGAAGTTTTGGATTGAAAGAGTTTATGACACGCATATAAAGAAAATACATCAAAAATTAACATAACATGAGCTAAGTCTTCAAAACCTTAAATAACCTGATTTTCTGGACATGTGAACATTCTACCACCAACTTAAAAACATCACAACTAATTGTAGAAAAATGATCTTAAAGTGATTTTTATGTTCTGACCTAGATGTTTGAATTCTATTTCATACAAAATTGATTTGAAGTGATTTTGTTGGGTAGAACTCCAGATATATCATTTTTTTCCAAAGAGTGTCAGATCTTAACCACTCTGAGTTGCAGACCTAAAAACTCTAAGTTCGAGTGAGAACCAAGCTTGGGTCAAAACGTAGAAATTGTAGAGGACATGTTTATCTTACTTTCCACCAAAAAGGAACCAAAGCATGAAGTCTGGATAGGTCAAAACACTTCCTAAAGTCACTGTTGAGATTTAGTGACTCACAGAGCTCTCTGTCGTACATATTTGTGAGACCAAAACCCTAAGTTCTTAGAAACCAAATCCAAAAATGGTAAATATAAAAAATGTAGCTAACATGTTAAAATAAATAGTAACAAAATATCAGCCCAAAATACCTTCGGATGGTACCCCAAAGGTTTTGAGCATTCTCTATTAAAAACCTATTCTGTAGATCATTTTTAGACTGACTGATTCTTTTTTATAAATTAGCCAAATTCTCAAACGTTTTCCAAACAACTTGCCCTAGCACAAAACATGAAACTTGTCGGGGACACCTTAAAATAAAACTTTCCCAAATATCAGAGCCATAGCCCTTGAAGTGATGCTCCGAAACCGTGGCTAACAGAGGCCCAAATTCTCTGTTTTCCTCTGTAAAGTGTTGAACGATTTTTACTTAAATAAAATAAATGACCCTTTTACCCTAGGAATTGACATTAGTGTTAAACATGAAAGATGTAGAAAATATTTTTATCTAACTATTGTTCAAAAATCAAAAATTAAATTCATGCCTAGGTACCTCAAAACACTGCTGTAATTTTAAATTTGACAATTAAATACTTAATATTTGCTAAGTACTTGAGTGGCATGTAACTTTATGGAACTTGAGTATGTGAACTTTATACGAACTTTGTGAGTAATTGGTGTATGAAAATGATAATTTTGATGAAGTGAACTCATGCCGATAGTTCGATTCTATATCGCATAAATTGACAATTCTAATAATTTATCACATATAATTTTAACAACTTAAAATCTTCACCTTAGGGGTTTCTCTATTTTTCTTTCTTTAGGATGGCTTCTGACGCAGAACCGGTTGGGGAACCGTGGGAAGCATCAGAACCAGAGGACTCAGACCCTGAGGAAGAACCCGCTGAAGAGCAAGATTTGACAGACGTATTTTCGTTAGCATGGATGTTTTCGGATGAGTGGCCAGTTTAGAGAGGAGAGGAGGTCGTGGAAGTAGGAGTAAACGAGGAACCACGTGTAGTCGGGGATGTGGTGGACTTCGGAGCAGATGATGAGGAGGGACTTGAGGACAACGATGAGAACGAGAAGCGAGCCATCTTTTTCTTTTATGATCCACTAGAGGTGCTGCCACCAGAGCCAGATGATGATGAAGCTTCGGACGCAATAATCTACTGGAGCTGCCAGGACTACCGTAAAGACTATAGTGTTGGAAAACGGGTTTATGCGAGATTATTCCCTGAAAGGATGTGGAAGTGGAAAAAGCCCGAGTCTTTTCCAAGGTATATGGGTCCACTAAGGGTATTGGAGAGATGTGATGAAACCACCTATCGTTTGAAGGTACCGTCAAGACTTAAAAAGATGATAGGGGATAGAATGGACATAAAGTGGATGCAGAAACAGAAACCAAGGGATAAGAGAGGGATTATTAACCAGCGCAACCCAGCAATCGACTTTAACAATTCAGAAACGTACCTGGAGATACCGGTTGTCATAATCAATAGGACTTGTATAGGGCTGGAGAGCTTTTGCATTATGGAAGTGCAGTGGTGCTGCTACGGTATCTACGAGGCAACATGGGAACGTGACTCAGTCATTCGCTACTTCTATCCGCGTTTGTTTGTTTAAGCTTCAATACGCTAGGCGTTGTGCTTTCCTTTTGGTTTGAAGGTTGTGTATATGTTATGTAAACTTTTTGAGAACCTTGTACCAATTACATGTTCGAACAAAAGGCAGATATTTAAAGTTAAATTCTTCATAAACTATCTCATAATCGCAAACTAAATTCTACAATATCCCAAAAAAAAGAAAATTCATTGTTAAGCCATGCCTAGATGACGACTAGTATTCACATTTTATTGTCCTTCAGTTCAAGCCATCATCCCTGAACTAACTCCTTATTCGTGGACTCAATGTCATCCCTTTAGTTCTGAATATTCGATATTGCCAAGATCCTTCACCACCATTTGTTTTCCTCTGACCTCAACACTACGTCCGACTGAAGCAATTTTGTGAACTCTTGAAATCCCAACATGGGGAGTTAACTTGAATGCTTGAATTGAAGTGCCTTAGGCCGACGCAACTTCAAGAAAAATATCTATTTGGCTACCCGTTGCTTAAACGTATCTTTTGTCAAGGTCTGATATTATAAAGATTGACCCCGAGAACTTTCTTTCTGTAATATTCATAAATTGCTGATCTTTTCTTGACAATACATCTAAGCTTCAATCGACCTCTCAACTTAGGTTAACGGTGATTGCTTTAACTATGATATCGTGCCTTTGAACCATCTGGGAGTCCACCTTAAGATACTCTAACCCCAGCAACATCTCATGCCCATACCGTTTGAAAATTCTCAGCTAAGCACTTACTTATTCATTACCTTATGGTCACTTTCTCTGAAACCAGTAAAATTAAGCTGATCGTCCTTATCAAACTCCACATATGTTTTACCTGTCAACCCTTAAAGCCTTGCCCTGTAGGTCTGTGAGTAACGATGATCGTCTGGATATCAAGTTATTAGGCTTCGACGCTTTCACGAAAGACTAGGACAATGCACGGGGACCTCTTAACACCTCTTTGAATCATAGGGCAATATTTCTTCAACATTATGACTTAAAGTACCGTCAACGTTTGTGTTTAACAAAATTTTGAAAGTCGGGACCCTGACTGCAGGAATGGTTAAGTAAGGGTTTACTCAACTGACTACACTTTTTCAAAGGACCCGACAAGTAGAACTATGCCATTAGTCACCTACAGTTAGGAACAACAGCTTCACATCAAGGGATTCATGACATCACCATGTGACGAAATTTAGACTTTCCCCCATACTAGTTCATAGTGGACCCACAAATCCAACAACCTCAAGCTCAGGATACCCTTAGTATGAACGTCAGCCTTTCATAATTCGAATCTTGCCATCCCCACCTTCAATAAAGAATTTTGACAACAACCATGACCATCAGGAGCCTGATAAAGAATTAACCATCAAACCAAAATGAATCATATAACTCGATATTTGCCTTAGATATACCTTTTATCACATTCGATTGCCCTAAAGTGACCAACCACCAGAGAAAAATGATCCAATCATTAGGAGAAACACTTAAACCCCACGTACCAGCGAGTGAAGGACAAACAGCACAACACTTGAAAAGACTGGAATAGGAACAAAAGTATATGATTATGGACTTCGTCACCAAGATCGTCAATATCGCACCAGGAGCACAACGACATTCGAGTTGCAATAGGTTGCATCATCAAAAATCACTCGCTTTCTATTGGTTAAAACTCACAACACATCGGTAGCTACAAGCAAAAAGTGAATCCGTTAGATCTGCACCAATATAAGTTCTCTACCACACCTAACCAAAACCCGCATCTCGCCTGGGCTGTCTAAACACCCGGTTCTGAACCATCAAAAGTATGTTAAGAGTATGCATAAGGGAAATTAAAGAAAACTCTTATCTTTGGTCTAGACCTGCTTACAACAAATAGCTCCCGAGCTAGCTTTTACAACCATATAGGGTTTTTTGTGAGCAAAATACTGCGAGAATATCAATAGACGAAATAGAAATAGAGAGGAACTGATTGGTCGGAATAGATCTCTGCTAGTCAATAAAGTGAGATCCGAAATGCAATAATAGAACTTCATATAGAACTCAAAATAGTAGCCCTGCGTTAACAATCTACTGTAAAGAGCGGTAGAATCTCATTGGATGAGACTTTTTATATTGATGAACAGATTGAGTGTCATATAAGTAGAACCAATTTTAGCAAACAGTTCAGTGACCCCATTTCTTTTTTTCTTTCTTAGAGATAGCGGGACAAAGACAAAACCATGGATGTTTAGTGAAAGTAGGTGAAACTAAAGAAGAAGTGGAAGTCCCGAGCCTGGAACGAATTTTGCAAGATCTAGCAGCCAATTTGGATCGATCGCAAGGAAAGGCACCCAAAGAAGGATCATGGTACTTGTCGGACCTAAGGGTACAAAATATCCCAACACCTGAGAAGAAGAATTTTTCCCGAATAACAGAGGTTTGGATCAAGGCCACAAAGCAACAACAACCAACAGTAAGAGTTTGTTATAGGTGCAACCAGCCAGAATATAAAGTGATGCACTATCCGACAAGATTGGAGAAGACAATCGAGGAGGACCACTACGGAATAACAAGAAGATCACACGCTCGGAACCTTATTCTCAAGGTGACCGACAGGAACAACTAGGAAAAGGGGCACTAAAATTTAAAATATGTTATCAATGCCATATGCTCGGACATAAAAGATCTGAGTGCCCTCTACGAAGAGGATTAAACTACAACCACCATCAACCAGACCAGAGCTACAAGGATCAAACAAATTTGTTGCAGCAAGGAACAAGTGGTTCAAAAATGGTGGTGCAACTTGACCAATCAGAGAGCGAAGAGTGGAGCATTTGCCCACCACAGGAGACAAACTCAACGATCTGCTTTAATTGTAATAAGTTTGGACATATAAAGTTTGAATGCCCGCTACCAAGGGAAAGAAACTATAATATTCGTAAAATGGGAACGGGCGGTTCGAGAAGGATGATACAGCTTGACCAATAAGAGAATCAATGGACAGAAGGCTCCCCTTCCCAGGAGAAAAAGGAGTATTCGTTGATGATCGGAGGTACGCCCAAATTTGCAAACTCTAAGATATACGTAAAATAAACTTATTGCATTATTTCGAGAAAAGATACGCTTGAAGGACAAAGGCTTTTAGGTTAGCACTAGTCAAACAATTGTCGCGCCACAAGTATGCGACGTGATCATTGAAAATTTTGTAGTGATCGATTTAAGAAATTAGTAAGATTAAACAACCCTTAATAACGAACAACTCAAGAACACAACTTCAAAGAGAAGAGATGCAAGTAATCATCTACAACCTTTCGCATGAAATTTTGAGGACGAAATTTATTTAAGGGGTAGATTGTAACACCCCGGTCCGGACCACCATAGTAGTAACCACCTAGATTGTAATAATCCGGCTCAAACCCTAGTATTAGCGACGGATACACAATGAAAACTTAGATCACTGCATGAACGAGAGAAACCCTCGCTCAATCTGAAACACTAATTTGACCTGAAAATCCTAAAAATATCAACTACTCAGAGGCAAAACCCTAATACTCAAAAAAGTCCCAGGAAAGCTTAAATAAAGTAAATAACATAAAATATAAAATTAAAAATTAAAAATTATCATAATTAGGGTAAAATAACCATTTTGCCCCTAAAACAGTAGAAAGTCTTAAAAATCTAAAATTTGACACATGCACACCTAAAATTAGATATTTGTACACAATTAATTAATAAATGATAAAATAACAATAAAAATAACCAAATTACCCATGCGTGGCCAGCCACCTAGGGAAATGTGCCCAAAAAGCTACTTTTTGTCTTTTTAAGCTTAAAAATGATAAACAAATGTATAAATTAAGCATTATTATGACCTAATACTTTTTATACAAGTAATATACATAATAATATAATAATATAAGTCAACAAAAATAAACAAATAATTATTCAAAGTCTCTACACATTAAATAAGTCAAAAAGTCAATTCTAGTCAAACTAGCTTAATTTAGCTTAAAAGCCCATACCTATTTAATTAATTCGTATCAAAATTATAATAAATCATGAGAAGACTAAATTAACTATATAAATCATGGGAAGACTAAATTAACTATAAACACATTAATATAATAGGTTTTAGTAGGTTTATATACCAAAAAAATATATAAATTTAATATTTTATGTATTTTCTTTCACAAAATGGTACCAAAACTTAATTTAAACCCTAATTAAATACAAAATCAGATTTGAAGCCACCCAAACCTGCCCTAGCAGACTTCCCACCTGCAAAATCTAAATATATATTTCTCAAATAGATCAAACCTCCCATGCAACCAATCATAATTAAGAAAAATTTAAATTTTCTTACACAAACATAATTAAACCCACCTTTTAATATTCTATAAAAGGACCCTATCTCCCATTTCTTTCCTTCATTTTCAACCACAAGAGAGGGAGAGCAACCATAAGAAATATCCTAATTGTTCTAAGAGAGAAAAGGAGAGAAGAAGAAAAGAAAAAGGAAGGAAGAACCAAGGAGTAAGTAATAAAGCAAAGTCCTACTCTTCTTCAACCATTTGAGCATCAAATAAGGTAAGTAAATCCCCTAAAACCTTCTGATATACATTCATGAAATAACTGTCAATCCATCTCTATAATCAACCCTAAGAAAAAGAAACAAAGCATAACTCAAAAAGGCGTCGTTGGTGTAAATAGTGGACTGTTTATGTATGATCAAATTTTGCATGTGCTTACATGTGTATATTTTTGAGTTTTATGGCTTAAATATGTTCTGGAGTTTTGGTGTGAAAGAGTTTATGACATGCATGCAAAGAAAATACATCAAAAATTAACATAACATGTGCTAAGTCTTCAAAACCCTAAATAACCCAATTTTCTAGACATGCAAACATTCTTCCACCAATTTAAAAACATCACAACTAATAGTAGAAAAATGATCTTAAGGTGACTTTTTTTGTCCAGACCTATATTTTTTAGTTCTCTTTCATACAAAATTAGTTTGAAGTGATTTCGTTGGGTAGAACTCCAGATATACCATTTTTACCAAAGTGTGTCAGATCATGACCAATCTTAGTTGCAGACCTAAAAACCCTAAGTTAGAGTGAGACCCGAGCTTGGGTGAAAACATAGAAATTGTAGAGGACATGGTTATATTACTTTCCACCAAACATAAGCCAAAAATATGAAGTCTTGATAGGTCAAAATACTTTCCAAAGTCACTGTTGAGATTTAGTGACTGACAGAGCTCTCTGTTGTACATTTTTGTGAGATCAAAACCCTAAGTTTTTAGAAGCCCAATCCAAAAGTGATAAACATAAAAAATTTATCTAGCATGTTAAAATAAATACTGAGCAAAAATTTGCCCAAAATACTCTCGGATGGTATCCCAAAGGTTTCGAGCATTTTTTGTTGAAAACCTATTCTGCAGACCTTTTTAGACTGACCGAACCCTTTATAAATTAGCCAAACTCTAAAACTTTTTCCAAACAACTTGCCCTAGCACAAAACATGAGACTTGTAGGGGACACCTTAAAATAAAACCTCCCCAAAAATCAGAGCCATAACTCTTGAATTGACCCCACAAAACCGTGGCCAACAGAGGCCCAAATTCTTTATTTTTCTCTGTAAAGTGCTGAACGGTTTTCACTTAAATAAAATAAATGACTCTTTTACCCTAGGAGTTGACCTTTGTGTTAAACATAAAAGATGTAGGGAATATTTTTATCTAATTGGTGCTCAAAAATCAAAAATTAAATTTATGCCTAAGTACCTCAAAACACTGCTGTAATTTTAAAATTGATAATTAAATACTTACTTAAAATTTGCTAGGGACTTAAGTGGCATGTTACTTTATGGAACTTGAGTATGTGAACTTTATACGAACTTTGTGAGTAATTGGTGTATGAAAATTATAATTTTGATGAAGTGAACTCATGTCGATAGTTTGATTCTATGTCGCATAAATTATGGTTATGCTTCGCATTCTTGTACTTGATGTTTTAGCAAGTTGTACCCTGTGCCATATCATGTTTATATGCCATGCTATGATTAATTGCACACGAGAATCATATTGTACATTATGAGTATTCTTAAATTTTATCTTGGGTTATCAGAGTTCCTTTCGTACCTTTCACTTTGGGTTGGGTGACATGAAAATCATTCTTTCAGTGGTTGTGGATCTAGGGTGTCCCTGGTTTCTATATTTGAAGTTGAATTGGGAAATTGTTTATTATAAAAAGGAGGATTAGGCACCATGGGTTCGTCACTAACTTTAATTAGACTTTGGGTTGACGCCTAACGAGCATTCTGGTCCTTAATGTGTGATCGGTTGGCCTGGAATAAGGATGTGTAAAAATTGGATAAGGACCTACCCCCACGCCGTTGTCATTGCATAAAACAGCTAAGGCATGTTGCCATAGCGAGGGTTTACCTTTCGCAACGAGGCAATGATAGATTAGGTGATCAATGTACCATCAAGTCTACTCTGTAATTCTCGACATGGAATTCATGCTATTGTTCTGGAAGTACGTTGGGTTGGGTTACTGCATTGCATTCTGCATCACGCACTTGCACAATTATTCTTATATGTGCTTTCCCTGTTGAAAATGATAAATTGTCTATATCTTTGCCCTTAAATTTATATTGGGTATTATACGATATGTATTGTAGGATATTTTATTGTGAGTTTGTTAGACGGTTTAAGAAATTTTCTTCTAGGCTCCGGCTCATGGCTTTCGTGCCATAGGTGAAGAAGAAGAACCAATTGAGGAAGGCTGGTTCGCTGAAGAAGAAGATTTTGGGGAAGAAGGAGAGTGGCAGGAGCTAGCAGATCCCAATAGAGCCGCTTGAAGACGTGGGATATTTGATTTTTGATCTTTTGTTCAGTTTTCCATAGACGTATTGTAACTTTTGTTGAATTTTCTAGATGACTGTAATCATTAAGGGTTTTGAACAAATTCTGAACTGTTACTGATATAGTAATTATCATATGTAATTATGAATGCTCGACTAAAATATCTCCCTTATTTATAGTTATGTATGTCTCGACGTGCCTAGATGACCGGGCGTCACACCAAAGCTCAGTTCTCATTTAAAAATATGGTTGTTACCTCTGCAACATATGTTGGTCTGAAAATAACATATTTTGGGAGAAAAGTCACATTTCGAGTTTTATGCACTCAAATCCGTTAAAACAAATTTTAAATGAAAGATAACATAAAAATATAAGTCTGGACATAAAACACTACCTCAGAATATGTTTCTATAATTAGTTATGATTTTTTAAATATCAGTACAGCAAGCTAAAATTTTGAAAACTCAGACCAAGTTATGATTCAACATCCTAGCATGGTGCATGTCATGGTTAAGCCTATTTTCTTTGCATGCATGGTGTGTATACTTAAAAACCAAAACTCCAAAACCTAAACATGCCATGATTCTCATAGAAATCTACTTGCAACACATAAAGAAGTTATATACTCAAAATAGTCCCTAAACTTAACTATTACGCCTTCAATCATGTGTTTTAGTTCTTGTTCTTGATTTTGTGTTTGAGAATTAGGTGAGGGGAGTTTGTGGAGATTAAAAACAGAGGGCTTAATGTTTTTCTTACCTTTGAGAGATTGGTTAATGGTGAAAGGTTGATAAGGCTTAGCTTTCTACTCAAGGCCTCCAAGCTCTCCTTGGTTCCTTCCTTCTCCTTCGCCCTCTTCTTCCTTCTTCCTTCTTCCTTCTTCTCTTAGAGAACTTTCAAACACACTATTTTTTTGCCTCTCTCTCTCTCTTAGCCGAAATATGAAGGAGGAGAATGAGGTTCCAAGTCTTGGTTTTATAGGATCAAGAGGTGGTAGAAATAATAATTAATGTGTAAGCAAATTTTGAATTTTTCCTAATTTTCACTTATTATATGGAAGGTGGAGTCTTTTTAAGAAAAAAATTGTTTAAGAAAATCAATGAGGATTTTGGGTTTGGGGAAGGTTTAAGGCCTCCAAAAATTTTATTTCCTTTAATTGTCACGCCCCGAACTCTGGGTCACGTGAACACCCACAACAACCAACATATAACCCAACCCGAGAACTCACGCTCAAAATAAACCATACATGCATTATATATAATCGTCAAACGGCTTACATTACACAGTCCCAACGCTGAAAAACATGTCACAACATACATGTGACATAAAGACAGAAGAAAGACTATAGCTCTTCCACCTTTCCAGCAACTTCAGATCAACCTGCGTGATCGGTACCTGAAAAATGTTTCAGAATCCCACACCGTGAGCCAAAGCTCAGCAAAAACTAGACAACACATGCAACATAAGCAAAACATGCTAGGAAAATGAGGTGCAGTTTTACACTCTCTTTCAAGTCTTTAAAACAATTTGAAAATGATTTTAGAACACGACTCATCAGAGCCAGAAAATAGTTTTCACAAGCAACGAAAAAGCGATGATAAAAACCATGTTGGACTCACAAGAGCCCCGAAAACAATTCTTGTATTCCGACTTCCGCAGGTCGTTGATACATTTTCTTTTACAAAAATTTGGTCTATCCGTCCCGATATGCAGTTCATGCAACACTTATCTACTCAGGATCACATTTCCATCCTTCAGATATCACACTCACAAGTGCCTCGTCAGGATCTCGTTTCAGCCAATAGAGCGCACACACACACACCACACAAGTGCCTCGTCAGGACCTCGTTTCAGCCGACAGAGCGCACACACACACCCACGTCTTTAGGATCACATTTCCATCCTTCAGATAATCACACACACGTCTTTAGGATCACATTTCCATCCTTCAGACACAACGCATAAACTTACTAGAATTTAAATGCATAAACCACGTACTATCACTATGTTTCACAAACCACGTCACATACTACACACGCGACTAACACAACACTTGCAACTCATGCAACATGCACCACATGCATCCATTCTTCATATTCCACATAACCATGCCTATAAAACTCCTGGGTTTAAAAGCATGCAACCACGATACACGTAACGATACCAAAACATGTAATCCACTCACATAATCTGTACATAAATAAACTAGAGTTATAAATGTGCATAACCAGTTATAAACGCACGTAGCCATACATAACTTCACATCATGACGTCACCCGCCAAATAACCCAACATCCACTTATATGCCGCATACTCGTCGTCCGCTCACCTGAACGACCTGCCCACTCACCCGAACAACCGACGATACAGAAAACCAAAACCAAAACCTAACTTGGAGGCTAACACAGCCCAAGCGCTCGAGCGCTCAACCACCGTTCGAGCGGTCAACACTGGGTGAAAAACCAAACCCCCGCACGCAACGATGCACAAACCGCCACAAGCACAACCGTGCACCAAAATCCACATCTAACCATGCACATTAACCTGAGGATGGCATCTGACAAACACCCAAGGTCACGACACGACCTCCGAAGCCACAACACAACCAACAGAACCCCAAAGAGAATCCAATAGTATTTCAGTCGACTAATCCCATAATCAATTAGCTGAATACCTTTAGAAATTAATTGGAAACCAAGGACCCAACCACCAACATGTCATAACCCAGACCAACACACGCCTAACACGGCCAACACAAACCCACTCACGTCTAACGCAAACCCACGATGCCCACATGCATCCAATACAAGCCCACACAAACCCACGACGCCCACACACGTCCAACACAAGCCCACACAAACCCACGACACCCCAAGAAATAAGAAACTTGGTAAAAAGGGCTAACAATGATGAAAAATAACCTATTCCCAACCATTCGGCCAAAAATGGGTGAAAAACGGTTAAGAAATTCTGACATACTCTCACTATTTTGATCATAAATTTTTTTACAAAAAATATTTTAATGTGAGAGAGGTGTCATTGGAAAGAACACTTCCGGGGCTTCAATTTGAACATAAAAATGACCCAATTTCGAGTCCAGATGAGGGACATATGATCAAAAGAAAAAAGCTCAAAAATGGCCCTGCGGCCTCGGTGCTAGCTAAGCACTCGCGAAGCGCTTGAGCACCTCTCCAACAGAGGGCAGCACTCACTAAGTGTCGCCCGGCGCTTGAGTGCCCTTCAGTGTGCACAGACGCTCCAGAACGTCTCTGTTTCGAATTCTAAGCCTCCAAACTCTCAAACACCCACTATAATGCTTCAAAGCACATATAAACCCACCAACCCACATATTATTAACACCTACGGACATACACGAGCCCAAAACATCAAGAACCATCGAACAAAAAAGCTCAAAACCCAGTTCATTCAACCGAAAACCACACAAAAATGGTTTTAAACCAAAACCCAATCTTTAAATCGATTTTTCATGCATTTTTAACTAGTAAAAATACACACGATTACACGTAGCACCCTTATAAGACACGAGAGTTTAGGATCCTACCTCGTTGAGTTAAAAACTCGATGTCTCGATCCATGTGCAAAACTAAATTTTGCCAAAATAAAATTCCGTCCAGATGAACGCGTAGTCCATCGTGCCAATAGTAAGGATCCGCTGTTGGATCGTCGAAAACCAAGCCCCGGGCCCCCGAGAAGTTAGAGAGAAGACAGAGAGAAAAATGATGAAACTTAGCTAAGATGTTTTGAAAATATCTTTTGAAAATATTTAACTTCAGATATTTATAGGCCTCCAAAATATCTTTTTTTTTTAAATTCGAATCGCAACATCCCACAGCCCTGGGAATCTGCCCCGCATGCATATCTAAGCCCGATCATGCATCTAAAAGCATTTAAACATGCAAAACCGAAAATGGTAAATACGCGTCGAAAAATGCCGAAAACAAAAACGGGTCAGGGTCTCACATTAATTGCTAGTTTGGGGATGTTTTGGTACTACATTGTCTAAGAAAGTACTTTAAAATTTAATTTGATGTATATTTTTAGTC
The DNA here is from genome assembly GCA_032270985.1 of Heliamphora pulchella. Lineage (NCBI taxonomy): Eukaryota > Viridiplantae > Streptophyta > Magnoliopsida > Ericales > Sarraceniaceae > Heliamphora > Heliamphora pulchella. The sequence continues at coordinate 39,469 of JAULJZ010202649.1, forward strand.
TTCTTTCCTATAAAAATAAATTATTCTAGTAAGTTTATGATTAATTTTCTTTTCATAGTTTACTATAAATTTGGCCTCATTTGATTAATTAGGTATAGGTACATATGTCAAATTAAGTTTTTTTGACAAGATCTGTCATTTTGAATTTAATTGGTGTGTAAGAGTTTTAGTAATGATTATTTACTTTTGTTGACATAAAATTTTATATTGGTATTAATATTAATTGTTTAAATATTTTTGGGTCATAATGATGCATGATTTGTACATTTTGTTCTTAATTTTGAGCATAAAATAAAAAAGTAGTTTTTAGCACAATTTCCTAGGTGTAGCTGGCCATGTATGCGTATTTTGGTTATTTTATTTATTATTTTGTCTTTTACTTTTTTTCTTAATTTAAATCTTGGATTAGGGTTGTCCATGCATCAAGATTTTGAATTTTAAAGACTTTCTTGTATTTTAAGGGCAAAATGGTAATTTTACACTTTTATGAGATTTTATGATTTTATTTTAATATTTTAGGATAATTGAATAATTTTTAGGGATTTAAGACTTCTTCCTTGCATTCGGGTTTCTGCCTCTTGGGTTTTAAATTCTTAGGTTTTGATTATATTTGGGTCTTAACCTTACCATGATCTAAGATCCTATCGGTTTATCATTACTGATACTATAGTTTAGAACCGAGTCCTTACAAGTACCCTTATTAAAAAAATTTCAAATGTTTTCTAAACAATATTGTCATCATCAAAAAAGGAGAAATTATTAGCCCAAGGGCATTTTAAATAGATTTTGATGATTTTATTAATTCACATTTTCTAATTAATTGTTTAAAATGATTATATTTAACTAATTTCAAAATGTAGTGTTAACACTGCATGATAAATGAGTCGACACCTTATGTCGTTTGTGCTGACACATTGCGCTAAATGGGTTGACACTTTGTGTTTTTGAACAGAACGATTTGTGTTAACACCAACTGGCTTTTGGGTCGACACCTACATGCAAAAGCACACTTGATGAACTCAAGTGTGTCAATACCACTAAAGTTTAAGGTCGACACCTTAACAGCTTTGCTTGAGACGTTTCAGTAACTCAAGTGTGTCGACACCAATGATCTATTGAGTTGACACCTTCAGTATTGAACCGGAATCCAAGTTGAGTCCACTCGAGTTACAAACTGTGTCGACATCAAGTCAAAGCCAGAAGAGCACAATGATTCGACACCAATGCACGCATGAGTTGACACTTCAGTACCTTAATGGGAATCAACTTGTCTCGACACCTGCATGCACATGAGTCGACACTAAGTGATCCTTAAGACTCCGGGTTTTAAGTGTCGACACCAAAGACAACAAGAGTCGACACCTAGACACCAATCAGGAAACTCGAAGTGTGTCGATACCAATGAAGCAATGAGTCGACACTAAGACTTTAAGTCATTCCCCGGACACTGACCCAAAGGTGTCGACACCACAGAGAAAATGAGTCAACACAAAGGCACCTACGGATTCAAGCAATTTGGGTCGACACTAAAGAAGACATGTGTCGACACCGTTTTTCCAACAGCCAAGTCTGGCTGGCAGGGTTGACACCAATGACGATCAGTGTCGACACCATTTTTCCAGTCGCTAAGTTTAACTTGCAGGGTCGACTCCGAAGTGAGGAAGTGTCGACACCGTTTTTCCAGTAGCCAAAGTTGATTGGCTGAGTTGACACCAAAAGTGATTAGTGTCGACACCGAATTTCTAGTAGCTAAAGTCTCTTAGTTGAGTCGACACCAATGAAGACATGAGTTGACACCATGAGCAGATCATGAAGCCTTTGTTGGAGGCAAAACTACAAAGATTTTTGTTTTCGTAAACGAATGTCTAAAACAAATTAACTGGACGGGAAAACACCAAAATGGGCTCCAGATAAAAACTTTTGATGACGAACGATCAAAATAAAACCTGTGTATCCGAAGTTAATTTAGAAGAATAACTTTTTACTGGTTGAATCTTCAACTACGATTTGAATCCGAGTTGAAGCTCGCTCCCCTGTCAGATCTTCTACTGTATTTTCTTATGCGATTCTCAGATATAGTGTGGATTATAATCCTCCGAGAACTCGTACCGGTAGAACTTAGACAACTTTAGTCTTAGAAAACAAGTTATGAAATTGGTTCAGCTTACCCGCATATTTATAGGGTTACAGTAGGGACCTAGAGAGTAATTATGAGTAAGACTTCCAGTGGAATACATACACGTATTAACGATTTTCGCAATTAACCAAACCTCATAGCTGTATCTGTAATTATGAAAAACTAGCAGCAATTTTTGAAATTTTTATAAAACACTGAATTACAGTTCATATCACTAAAGAACTATAATTGTACACTGACCCATAATCTCAAGACCATATTGCATTGAACTCTTGTTATTAAATGTTTATCATTTCTTCCCACGTTAAGATTCTCGATACCGCCAATTAAATTTAATTACTGACAATTTAATTTAGTCGACATCTTGATATTCCTTAAGTCCTTACGCTTAACTTATTTGATCATCGGATAATCAAATCCATCTGTAGGGTTTGGCCCTGTCAAAACTTGTAAGCTTCCTTATGGGGGTATCGTCAATCCCGATCTTTCGGGACGTGAATTTCGTTAATAATTAATATTTACCATATAAATAATACCACTATCCAACTCACCGAAAATATAGATCCATATAAGATCGCACCATCTAATGAATCAAAACAACGAATATTATATATATTCAAATCAATAATTATTTCAAGATTAAGAGGATAAGCACTATTCATAATAACCCTAGGGTGTGAATTAATTTATATAATCAGTATAAAATTAATTACCCAAAATGTCTTGTTCAATACACTCAAAGTGTACTAGCACAGAGAGTCGGAACAATAGACGACGCTATTATCTATTCCTCGTAACGAAGACAGGCCTACTAAAATTCTGTGCTACAGTCGTACCGATAGTATGTCCATTTCTATCTAAACTGTAAACATAAAACAAATATTCTACAAGAACCTAAAATCTGATCTTCTGTGTGTAAGCCGTACTCTACACACTAGATTAAATACTATACAGAATATTGGACGTTCATGCATAACATTGATGAAATGATACACATACATTGCTCATAAAAATTCTCATAAAATGAAAAATTAATTTTATTAAAATAAAATTAAATACTAAAAGTATGATTTTTAGTATACCAACCCTAACAGCCTTGAGTCGACACCAATGTTTTAGCTACAAAATTAAAGTAATGAAAGAGTCGACACCAAATGTACAATGAGTCGACACCACAGTGTGGTTGAAGAAAATGAAAAAATAAGGTCGACACCAACGATGCATTAAGTCGACATGATTGCCCGAGAATCTAGGCTACGACCAATTTGTGTCGACACCACAGAGATTTGTGTCGGCACCTGCAACGGATTTCAAAAGTTTGCTGGTTCAAACGGTATCATTTTTAGAAACATTAATTACCTCCACCAACCACCAACGGTCATTTACTTCAATAGACTATATAAGAAGTAAATTTTAGAGCTTCAAACTTTTGGACACTATTCTATGGAGTGCATTGAAAACTATTATTCTTCATAGAAGCATTTTATGCTACATTTATTCCTCCATTCAAATACTATCACTTCCTTGATAATTTATTAGCAAATCATTGTAAGGAGTGGTTGTTTGTGAATCTTTGATTCAATCTCATTTATTGTAAAGGGTGAGTTACCCTTGTAATCCTTTAAGAGAGTGAGCTAACTTCTTGAAGAAGAGCTAAAGAAAAATTGAGTGTTTGTAGAAATCTCTTCAAGCTGTAAAGGCTTTTGAATGCGCTTGTGAAGCATTCGGTATTAG
>JAULJZ010202659.1:0-19482 GCA_032270985.1 Heliamphora pulchella
AAAGAAGAATGAAACTGGAGAAATAATGTATTTCTTGCACTAAAATTGTTTATTGTTGCTTTGTTAATATTTTTTCTTATTGAAATGGGCAATCTTGTTTTACCATTGACTATAAGCCTATGTTTGGCCCAATTTTTTTAAGAGATTTATTTTGCTTAAAAACCTCTTAAAAAGCTCATTTGTTTGATTTTTGTGAGCTTTTTTTTTTTTTTTTTTTTTTTTACATATTTTTACATTTATTTTTTTTTTAAAAAGTCAAAAAGCCAAAAAATATACAATAAAAGTTAGTCCAAACACAAGCTAAGTTAGATATTATGTTTCTTAAATTTTGTTTGTACTCATGACATGATGGTTGTAAAGTCTTAAGGCTGTGGTTCCATTGCATGCATGTATGTATAGGAGTTTGAAGGATTTTTAGGTTTAAGTTTATTTTGTTTCGAGTTATATAATATGGTTTGGTTTGATCTCAAATCTTTGAAAATATATTTTAATATATACTTTTAAATCAGTGCCAATACACTTAATTTTTTATTGCATAGTCTATCTAACCCAAAAAAAAAATTGAATCTTACTTTGGGATGGCATAGATGACTCCTTTTTAACTTTATCAATAAGAATTATTTTTGAAGTTTATGTATAGTAATCTATATCATAAAAGATTTTATTAGGCTTAATAAAAAAATAAATTTTTAGACTTTATCAATATAAATTATTTTTAAAACTACATATGATAAAAAAAAACTTTATAAATTTAAGAATTTTGTAAAATTAAAAATTTTAAACTCATCGTTTAATTCGCCTAACTTATAAACTACCACGGTCTCTTTGATGAATGCTTGTCTAATATAGTAGGTTAGGTCACCTTACCATTACGAGGGTGATTGGCTAAGAGTTTAGAATTAATTTTTTTTGTTATTAATTTTAATAGTAAATTATATATTTTTTTAAATATGTATAATTTTTGCTATAAATTGTAATTATTATTTTTTCATAAATAACTATTTTCATCTACAAACTAATATATTTACTAACCACTTATAACTTTTATTACAAACTATAATCTATGAATTATTAATTTATGTAATGCTAAACACCACATAAATGTTAATATACACTTGTAATGCAAATATTAACTTTTAGTTTTCATAATTATAAACTAGTGATTGGGTTCACATGACGCGCATATGTCAAAAATTATGAGAAGTTGAGATTTTGTAATTTGCCAGTTTAACATATTAATTGTTTTCAAAAAAAATATAATAGATGAAAATATCAAATTACTTTTGAGGCTTTCTAGTAAATAAAAAGTTATAAAAAGCTTAATCAAGTTGGGTAATTCCTTATTATAATAGTATAAACAGAGAGCTAATTAATGATGCTTACATTTTATATTTTTATAATGTTAGAAATATCAATTTATTTTATTAAATTAATATTTCAATTGATATGGCATAATCACAAGCATTGATATAACGGTCTCTACATGAACTCTATTTTAATTTTATAATTATGATTGTGTTACATTATTTAAAATATTAATTTAATGAAATAAAATTAGTATCTCTAGCAATATTAAAGCCATAATTGGCAACCTTGGCTTTTTGACTTTTAACTGAAAACGCTAAAAAGTCAAGATTGTCCATTTGGCAAAAAAATAAAAAAAATCAAATTAAAACACAAAATCTCAGAATATTCTATTCAAATTCTCATCACTTTTAAAATACAATAATATATCTTATTTATAACTTATTTATTATCATTACCAAGTACATATAATTGATAATATCAAATATATAAACAGGTAAAATTATTCATTTTGAAAAGAAAATTAAAAAAAATCTAGCTTCAAAACTAAATTACCAAATAACTTACTTTAAATTCATTTTAATTTTTTAATTAAAAACATAAAAAATAAAAAAATTATCTTTTAAGTTTTGTTACCAATCGGCCCTTAAATAAGCGGATGTATCAACTTCATTAACAAACTCTGTAGGAGTTGATTTGGAGTAATATTCAATACTCTTAGAGCAAATCTAGTTGGTACTCCAACTTCATAATTATTATGTGTTTAATGGGATCCATTACTTTTTTGTTATTATTTTATTCAACATGTGAAGATGTGTCATCTAATGATTTAAATGGAGTAATACTCTAAGAGTATTGAATAATTATTGATTGATTTGTGACAGCAGTAAATATTGACGTCGGACCAAACCAAAATTACAGCTCTGTCCCTAGAAAAACAAGCAATTAACTCCTCCCAACGAGGGGTAAGTTGGGAATTTCAAACATTTTAAATTCCCAACCTTTAAAGAGGCCGCACGTTTCTTGTAGTTAATGAAAGGGGCAGCTTCTCTCCAGCTCAAGCATGAATTGGACCCAATTAAAAATGTGCCTTATTTTTTTATGGTTTGAGTTGATAATTTAATTATTTTATTATAAATAATTTTAAAAAAATTGAATTGATTAAATATTATTAAGTGCCAAATCAAAAAATATATATATTATTAAGTGTATAATCAAATTATATTTTATTTTAAAAAATAAATAGTGTTGTTCATTTATTATTTACTTTTCATAATATTCAATCAATACTAAAATGAGTTGAATCAATTTTGGATCTAAAATCAGTCCACTTTAATAATTTAAGCGAATAATTTTATTGTTCTCAATATAGATAATTAATGAAAAGAATTATGCTGATCAAATATTGTGAAATGTAAATCACATTTTTATAAAAAAAAGTAGTTTGATTATTTTTCTAACAGAATAATAATGCTATGGTGACTAAGATATTATGGCTCCATTTGTTTCGACGTAAAATATTTTATCGTGATAAAATATTTTACATGTAAAATAATTTTGTAAAAATAATTTTTTTAATTGTATTTTTTGATATTTGATTAACATTTAAAAAATATTTTTAACAATGGAAATTAAAGAAATCGCCACCATTAATGGTCTCTAGCTCTGTATCTCTCTATTTCATTCTCTCATTCTCTTATTTTTATATCATCTATCTCTCTCTTACACACATTCTCATTCACTATAAGAATGATAAAATGTGAAAAAAAATTAGGTAAAAGCATTGAGTGAAGGTGTGCGACAGTGCAATTCTAAAATTAACTTATGAGTTAATTTTTTTGTAAGTCAACTTTGGTCCAATGAGGTAGAATATTTTATAAAAAGAAAAATATTTTACATAAATATTATCAACCAAACAATGAAAATAAAATAAAATATTTTATTCAAAAATATTTTACGTCGAAACAAATCGAGCCTATATCAAAATAATTTTTGAAATGATGTGGTATAATAACAAATATTAATGGAATGAGCGTCACACTAATTTTGGCCCCCTTTGGGTGAATTTTATTTATTTGTTTATTTACTTATTAGCAAATAAGTCAAATTCTATTTAAGCATATTCGTTTGGGTAGCACCTGATTTATTTGCTTATAACCCAGTTACCCAAACGAGTTTATTTACTTATAAGTCATCTTATAAATCAGCTTATTTGCTTATTTGGCTACCCAAACGAGTTTATTTGCTTATTTTTTTATTTTTATCTTATTTGGTTAGTGACTTATTTTTTAACTTATAAATCAATAAATAAATAAATAAGCAAGGTCACCGAAACCAAACCGGCTAATATTCAATGCTTGTGCCACATTAAAAGGCACATTAATTTGGTCATCCAACATTGTTAGTTTAGCCAAAAAGCATATATTCAGACACTAAACAATATATATAATCATATATATAATCAATACTAATTTCTTATATAATAGTTTACACCTTAAAAATAATAAAATAAATGACTTTAAATTCAACCAGACCAATTCAGTCCCAACTAGAAAAATTATTCCATTAACTAAAATAATAATGCTATGGTAATCGTATTTTAATGATAACATTTAAATAATATATAATATGACATCTTATATATAATGCTTAAAATAAATATTTTTTGAATGACACAAACATCATATATAATATGACACATTATATCGTACTTAATTACACCTATGGGCTAAATTTTAAAAATTTGCTTATTTTTTGTTTGTCTTTTGAAAATTTTCATCATTTGATTGAGAGTTTATGTTTTCAAATAGTCTCAATAAAATAAATTAAAAAAATAAAAATATTTAATAAAAAAATTCATTAAAGACAAAATAATTACAACATTAAAATTAGCTTATTTTAACTTATTTTAAAACTGTTTAGAATTTTTTTATATTTTGATTATTTTTTTTATTTTTTTTAATAAGAAAAATTAAAAAATATAATAATTTAACAAATAATAATAAAATTATTTAAAATAAAATAAATAAATAAGCAATTATTACAAACAGTTATGTCATTACTCTAATTAAAAACTATACCCACTGCCCACTGCCCACTGCCCACTGCCCCACCAGACACCAAGCTGGCCAGCTTGAAATACGAAACTCATGGGAAAATCTGTGTTTGGACGCTCAGAAAATGCCTGTGTTGACGTGTTGTCAAATATTTTCAATCTCGTCATCTGAAAAAGAAAACTCTCCAAGAAAAGCACTACACACAGAGAGATGAACAAAAGAGAAGGGAAAGAAAAAGACGTAGCCATGAAGATATGGGATTGCGATAGCCCTTTGTACGATTCGTACGAGCTGGTTTCGCTCAGCCATGTCATCGACAGGCATCTCATGGCGCCGCCGCCGTTCGTCGGCGGATCGCGGCGGCTCTCTAGCAAGGTTTGTCACTCTTCCGCCGTGAATCCGTCGCCGGAACAGGAAGCCGGAGCATCGGGAGAGGCCAGAAGGTCTTCAATGGCGGGATGTTTTGGGGGATTTGGGGAGAAGAAGCGGCGAAAGAATGGAGGAAGAGCGGAGAAGATCAAGACGGTGAATGGCGCTTTCTGTAATATGTGGATTGGTTCACGGGCGAAATAGCCATGGAAAGTGAATCAAACATTTTTATGATAATAATGTTCAAGTGATTAAATTATATTATTAAATAATGTGGTATAATTACAAATATTAGGGGTGTTTGGCAAAGAAGTAGTTTTTAAATTTATACTATTAATTTTAGTTATAAATTATAATTTTTTTTAAATATCTTTAATTTCTGCTATAAATTAAATTTATTTTTTTATTTTATTTTAGTTATAAACTATATTTTTTATCAAATACTCACAATTTCTACTACAAGTAACATTTTACAATAACATCTCCACAAGCCTAGCTATTTTCTAATTTTTAGTTAATTTAGCTAGTTAAGTACACAATTTGTTGATCCAAAAACCTCAATAGAGGCCAGCTATTATAGCTAAATGCTACAGTGAGTAGTCAAATATTGCTAATCACTGTTCATTGGCTAAAAAATTAATATTATTATTTTATTTGTATGAATTATTGTGTTATACTTATATTTATACCAAATGATGTATTTTAAATTAAAAAAATATGAAAAAACATTATTTAAGAAGTGACTAGCTAAAATAACTAGTATGTTAGAGTGTTGAATAAAAAGTGGCTAGCTAAAAATAAGATTTTGAAAATTTGGTTATCTAATTTGACTTATTTCGTCTTCAGTGAATTTTTCATTTCTTGATCAATTATTTTTATTTTTTTACTTCATCCCATTTAGACCATTCGAAAAAACAAAAAAAATTAGTCTAAAGATGAAAAAATTCAAAAAGTAAAAATAAAAATGAGTAAAAGTAAAAATAAAAATGACTAAAATTACTATTTTTTTTTGTCCAAATAGGGTCTTAAATATAAATAAAGTTCATGTAAGATTTATTGGATCAATATTTATGACAGCAATGCTACATATACAAAATGTTAATCCAAAATTTATCCATATTTCAAAATTAATAGTTCAGATTCAATTGGGTTAAGATTCATGTTTCATATCACGCGAAGTTGAATTTAAATTATTTATTTTAAATTTGTAATAAATTTTAATAAATATTTTAAACACAGCATTATTATATTCATAATCGTATCATCATCTAACAAATTAATTTAATAAAATAATTTAATAGCCTTAAAATTATTATTCTTCTAAAATATTAGCATACATTGATGTTATGTATAAGGATTGAGTACTTTTTACGGCCATGTTTGATAAAAAATTTGGAGTAGAAGGAGTATTAACAAAACACTGGCTTAACAAATTCAGTGTTTGTTTTGGGATGGTTGGGTTGGATTAGCAAACGCTCTAACTTGGGAATCCCTGATTAGGGTAGATTGTTAAAATTTGACTGGAGTTATTATTAGTAATCTTGGCATGTTTTTTTTGGCCAATTTTACTCTTAATTATTAACAAAAATTTCAATTATACCAAATTATTCCTCTAGTTCATCGTCTATGACCATAATGAACCATAGCTTCACCCTCATTGCCGCCCTCCACCTTTGCCCTCATTGCCACCCTCCACCCTCGCCATCGTCGCCACCCTCCACCCTCGCATGCGCTTTCGCTGTCCACCCTTGCCTACGTCGTCGCCCTCCACCATGACGATCGCCGTTGCCCTCCACCATTGCGATCACCGCTGCCCTTCACTCTCGTCTACGCCCTCCACCCTTGCCCTCACTATCATCCTCCACCATTGCCATTGTCGCCAAAGACGAAGATGGCAAAGAAGGCCAAGCAGCGTCGCCCTCCTCCAGTTTATTATTTTTAATTTTTAATTTTTAATTCTAAAATTGTTTTAAGGAGTGAATTTGAAAAATTAATAAAAAGTAAAAAATATTAAAATAAATAACATAAAATTTAACTTATTAACTTATTTAAATTAATTTTAAAATAAATTAACTTAGTAATTAATATAAAAAATACAAAATATATTTATTAGTTTTTTACTATAAGGGTAATAATAGAAATAAACAAATATAATCTCATCCCACATTATTTAATATCACCTAAATAAAAAATAAATTTATCTAATCAGTTATCTAATCCTATCTAAATCAAACACAATAAAACTAATCACACTTTATTGCTAATCTCACCTCATTATCAATCTATACTGTAATCCCACCTCATTATTTTCCATTCGGTTCATCAAATTATAAGGTGTGTATATATAGGGGTATTTGGCCAAACTTCTTGGCCTATGTTTTAATTTTCTGCTATTAATTTTAATTATAATTTATAATTTTTTTTAAATACTTACAACTTCTATTATAAGTTTTAACTTTTTATTTATTTCAACTACAATCTATAATCTTTATAAAATATTCGCAACTTTTACTACAAACTACAATTTATAAAATTCCACCAATCCCAAACACCCCCGTAATAGCTTCTTGTCTTATATTATGTATTTTTCTTTATTTTTAATGACCTTTTAATTATTTGATCAAGCTTTTTTTCCTCGTCCAAACACCCCCGTAATAGCTTCTTGCCTTATATTATGTTTTTTATTTTTATTTTTAATGACCTTTTAATTATTTGATCAAACTTTTTTTCCTCGTCCAAACGAACTGATAAAATTAAATTTATTTGATTAAAGTAGATAAAGAAGAGTGTTAATATGGCTCAAGTGGCATGGGCTTTCATACCCACGCTGATGAGCAGGATTTAAATCCTGGTCTTCCATACCCATTTACCTAGCAAAAATAAAATGGATAAAGAAAATAAAAAATAAATCCAAATAAACCTACAAGTCATATTTCTTTACTTATTTTTGTCTTTTATAAGTTTTTTCATCTTTTGATTCATATTTTTTTATATTTTATCTATTCATCTAATCTTTTAGTCAAAATTTCTTATTTTTTTTACAATATTCATTGATTTTTCCCAATAAAAGAAACCAAAATTTGTTGGTTTGCCTGAACGTAAAGCAAAGAGATCCATAATTTCAGTCGATTACTTGATTTTTAAAAAAAATCTAAAAAAACAATTATTCAAGAAATGAAGTAGGGGAAAAAAGTGTATTAAGCATTCCTTTTGCAATTTGATTTTAAGTCGATTTTTTAACTTTAAACTATTTTAAGTTAAAAAGTTAAAAAATTCATTTGGTTGAACAAATACTAACATTCAAGCCATCAAAAAAACCGAATAAGTTTAATATAAAATTTCATAATTGCCCTTTAACCTAAATGAGTTAAGGTATAATTGTTTGATTAAAATTTGTATAATTTTATATATAAAATGATAAAATTAAAAATTATTATAAAAAAGTCAAAAAAATCTAAAAACAAATAAGCTAAAAAGCTGAGAATTAAAAAACAAAACTTTTAACTTTTAATGGTTTTAAACCAAAATTAAAAATCAATTTCAAACCGACTTAAACCCAATAACGGCTTAAGTGCTCTTTATAGTCCAACCATAAGATAATTTAGTAATTGACCTCCACTTGTCAGGTTCATGTTATAAACTTTCAAACAGGCTCATGCCAGATTAATAACTAGCCTAAAAATTAATTTTTTTTAAAATTTTAATCAAAAAACTAAATTAAATTCAAATTAATTTTTTTGTTAACTTATCTTTTTAAAGTAGCTTTTTTAAAATTAATTATTTGGGTAAAAAATTTAACTTTTTTGCTTTTTATTCAAAATAAATAATTTTACCATTTTATAAGAAATTTGAATAGAATATTGTGGGGGTTGCATTTTAATTTGATTTTTTGGGCATTGTAGCATTTTGTTTTTTGCCAAATTAACAACATTAACTTTTTGAAATTTTTAACCACAAAGCCAAGGTTGCAAATCAGGACTTGAAAAAGTAAGATGAGAAAATTGAACAAGCGTGGGCTAACTAGTGTGTTGAAATTCTAAGGATGACCATGATAAAAACGGATAGTTATTAATTTACTTAATTTTTGTTGTTCTTCGGCTGATTTCTCATATCCAAAAAATTTAAAATTTTAATGAATAAACCAACCACATTATTATGATAGGTATATTCTTTTACAATTTTTTAAATATTTTTAAAAAAGTAATTTTCATTTTTAAATTTTAAATTGTAAATATATAGAGGACTCATCCTAAAATTAGACTTTAGACTCCATAGAACTCCATATATTCCTAGTCAATTTTTATGCAAGTAACGTTTCACAAGAATTTGATGAAAGAAGAGATATATTGAAAAGATAGAAGCCAAGTGGGAAAAAAAAAAAGAAGAAAAAACAGCAATCAGAACCAAAATCAAAAACCTTCTGCACAAGTGAATTTGCAGAACCAATTTAAATATCTTATTCAAATTTTACACAAATTTATGTTGTCCACATAAAACATGAAGTTTGCAAATGGCTTACCAGATAGAACCCCAAAACAGGTTTAGATCGCGTTCAAGTTTCATGAGCCTCTCACATTTTCCTACTTGGTTGAAGGTTCTCTATCTTGCTCCCTAGGATCCGGCAGCTTAAGGAATGGGTCCTGCAAACAACATGTTAGATTGGACACAATGATTCTTAAGCAACTTTAGAAAAGAAGAACAAAAAAGAGCGAGGAGGTGGTGGAGGAGGAGGAGGAGGAGGAGGTGATGGGGGTGATTTACGCCTTCTGCAAGGCCACAACCCCACTTCAAATGAGGTAGCGTGGCATCAGAAATTCAATTAGCATTGGATGCTCACAAGTCACAACCATTGAACCTCACAATGAATGGGATAAAATTGATAAATATAATGCTTGAGGCTCAGTTAAACAAACTTTTCAGCTTTCTCTTATTGTTTCAAGGAACCAGATGTAATTGACGAACAGAATTTAAGGACAAAAATACAGCACAAAAAAGAAAAGAAGAATCAATCGAATGTATGGAATGCCTAAGAGTTCCACACCAATCAATTGTCGAAACTAAAAATACACTTACTCTTAAAATTGGCCAAGTTCAAGTTAGTCTCTTATTTACACTAGATTTTGTGGCACAAGCATTGCTTATGCAATGCTTAAATTATTACAAAAGAAAAGTTGAATCAGATGAAATAGATAAAACCCAAATTAAATGGCAACAAATTGAATTAGGGTTTCAATTTTATAATAGAGAAAGAGGAAAAGGACAGAAAGAACTAAAGTCGGGTGTAAAAAACAGAAATTGGAGAGTAAGCATGAGATGGCTTCATTCAATATTCACAAGAAGTGAGGTATTCCCTTTTTCACATAGTGTTGATACTAAATCTTAAAAGGGTTAGTAAAAAATCTCCCAAATCTTTCATCAATACTAGTATAATCCTTTCATTAGATAGCTAATCAGTGTTGATATGAAATTCACTCAATTGGGGTGTCACCAAGTTTAAGTTTTAACCAAAGTTGTCAAAATCGAGATCCTACATAGGATCGTTTTGGATTCTACCGGGTCGGATCGTAGGATCGAATCGTAAAATCGTAAGATCTTACTAAAAACATTAAATAGTGTAATAATTTTAGAAAATTCATAAAGAATAAGCTTTAATTATACAAAAATAAATTAAAACTACCATTAAAAACAAAAGGCGTCCTATAAATATTCACAAATTGATTCATATTGAAGTAACATACAAAAAAATAGAATTGAAGTATTGAACAAGACATTTACGATCTTACTCCCGATCCTACTCTCGATCCTACTCCCTATCCTACGATCCCGAACAATCCTGCTTAGAATGCGATTCATTATACGATCTGAATCGAAATCGCAAAATTGAGTCGTAGGATCGTACGATCCTACAATCTGGATCGCGATTTTGACAACCATGATTTTAACATTAAACTTGGTGACACATCCAATTGAATTTCATGAAAACCAAAAACCAAAAACTAACCTTTCATCTACTAACTAGCCATCAGGAACGCGATGCATGTACAATTTCAATTATGTAAAAGAATAAAACATGACATGAAATTTTAAAATCCCACAAACAATAAAGTAATGGCTAAGGTGGATATATTCAAAATCATTCATTCAAGCCCCTCTTGAATGCTATGGTCCATAATTCAACAAGCCCGTGTTTGAAAGCTTTTTAGCAACTCCCACGTTGACAGACAGCATTCTCTAAACAAAACACGCACATCAAAATTTGAGACCAGCTCCTCTCAATTCTTAGAATGCTTCCATTTCTCGTAACTAAGTTGGGCTCACCTCAATGCTCTCATCCATTTTTCAAAGTATTAAGGTGTTGGGCTCACCTCAATGACCTCAACCATTGATTTTTTAAAGTAATATGATTACGAGATTATCAATCTCCAATCAATTTAATTATTTTGCATAAATGATCATGCCAGCTTTTCAACACGAGGGTTCAAATTATCAAAGTGGATCCAACTTCAACATTACAAGAGAGGAACGGAGGCCTCTCCAATTCCTAGCCGGACTATCAAAATCTTATCTTTATCATCATGGAAACCAAACACAAGGTAACCATAAAAAAACATGCACGCAAATTCAGTTCTTCAATGTCATCGATTCAATTTGTTCATTCAAAATGGTAATGCCGCAATAAATCACACAAACCCTAAATTTCTTGATCTGCGCAATTCATCCAAAAGACAGATCATTTTGAAAGAACAGAAAGTACAGATTAGAAGATGTTAACGAATTCAATCACACAGTGGTTAATCGTTCCCAAAATAAAAAGGAAAAATGGAGAAATCTGAAATCTAGGGTTTGATCATATCGAAAGAGCGAGAGAAAGGGAGAGAACAAACATTTTTTACGAAGAGGAAGTTGGCGACGACCACAGTGGCCACGATCCCTCCCAAAATGGCAGCGGGCCCCGTTAGCAGACTCCATTTACGATATATCATCTTCTTCGTTCTCCAACCTTCTCTCTTCAATGGCTTCCGTTCCGTTTCCCAATATATGATTTATAACTTAACTAAAAAGTTAATTTTTTTAAAATAAAAGTGTTTTTAATTTTTTATTTATAATTTTAAAATTTAAATTTAACAGACGTAAAATTTATAAATTTTGTTTAAAATTATAATAATATTTTTTTTAACTATTCATAAAGTATTAGTTCATAATTTTAGTTATAATAAACAATCCCCAAATGCACTAAAAATTTTTTATACTTGCAATTAACTTACAAGTTAATTTTTTATTTTTTCTACAATTTTAGTTAAAAAGTTAAAATTTTAAAATAATTTATTTGATAAATTATCTTTTAATTTAATTTTTTTTATATTAGTTATTTAGTTAAAAATTAAATTTTTTTTACTTTTTATTCAAATTGAACAAATTTATCCTATATGTCATGTTAGTTTTTTTTAACATTTTTAAAGACATGTTTGGGCTAATTTTTGTAGTTTTTTGCTTATTTTTCTTTTTTTTTTTCAAACTTTGTTAATTTTTTGGCTAAGTCATTCTACTTTTCTAAATCATCTCAATTAGATTAACCGAAAAAGTAATATATTTTGATCAAAAAATAAAAAAAAAATTGCCAAAGATGAAAATGAGCAGCATAAAATTTAGCTTATTGATTTATTTGATTTTTTTTTTAAATTTTCTCATATTTTGATTTAAAAAAATTATTTTTTCAACTCATCTAAATGAGAAGAGTCAAAAAGTATAATAATTTAATTAAAAAATAAAAATATTTACTAAAAACGAAATAAATCAGAGAAAGAAAAGTACAGATGTATTAAGATGGAAAGAGAGTAAAGAGAGTATAACAATCCATTTGGTTATTAATAAGGGAAAAATAAGAAAAAAATAATTATATTTTCTTTTTGTTCTGTTTAGATTAATAAGAGAGAAAAATAATAATTTTTTCTTTTTCTTATTTCGATAGACTTTATAAAAAAAATACTATTTATTTGACGTTAATAAACTTTTTCATGCCATTATTTTTTTCATGTCTTTTATCTTTAGATAGACAATTTAAATAATATAAAAAGTAACTAATCACATAAAATTTTTTCTCGTCAATTTCTCTATGATTCTCTTTATTCTTTTTCTTTGATAAACAAATAAGCGATTAGGGAGGAGAGATAAAAAAAAATAAAGAGAAATAAAAAAATAAAGAAATAAAGAAAATACTTTATTTTGTGATAAAGAAAATACTTTATTAAAGATGCACAATTGTGTCTTTTTTTTAAAAAGAAATTTAGGGTAAATTACACTGACTTCTCTTAAGATTTCTGACAAAAATAAAAAATTTTCGTGTGATTTTTAAAATATCACTAACTTTCTCTCAAGTTTCTAAAATAAAGATAAGTATTTTGTATACAGACAACTAATTATAAAAATTTCAAAATTAAAATGGATTATAACCATTCATTTATATTAAAATTGACAAGTAATGTAAATTCTAGTGTAAATTAATGAATGGTCAAAATTCAATTTATGTAATTGGTCTATGGTTAGTTATCTGTGTACGTAGCATTCTTGAAAAAATTATTGTATCATACCAAAATCTTTGGGAACCTTCCTCAGAGGAATTAAGGGATAACAAATTTTCTCGTCTCGCCTGTCTCCATACGTCTTTCTCTTGCCTTGTATGGGTTTTCTCTCCACCCCAATAATGACGAAATGGGGACGATATTTATTTTTCTAACCCCATTTTCTCCCGCTTCGTCTATGATTACATAAAATAAATATTTTTTAAATATTAATAATGTATAAAAATATATTTTTTTTTTATAAATATAACAAGTCTAAAAATATTGAAATATTATATTTATTTTTAATTTTACTTTTCTATTCCTTATATTTTGTATTTTTAGTTATATAGATTCATCAACTATTATTTTTTATTTATAACTCTTATTAATATTACTTTTTAAAATTTTTAAAATAACTCAATTTCCATCTTATTTTTTGCTACTTTTAAATATTTTCTCTCGTCCTCGTCACAATTAAATAGGGCAACTATTCTTAAATAGGACAATAAAATAGTGGAGCTAATCCGCCCATTGCCATCCCTAGTGGAACCGTAGAAGTAGTAAGGATGACAATTGCCCTTGCTCCATCCCGCCCCCATCTTGTTCTGTACGATTTTTTTTGCCCCTAATAACAAATGAGATGGAGACGGTATTTGCTTTCCCTGTCTTGTTTTTTTGCTCTACGTCGATTATATAAAATAAATATTTTTTTAAATATTAATATACGTATAAAATATATATATTATAAATATAATAAGTTTAAAATATTAAAATATTATATTTCTCTCTAATTTTTTTTCATTTATTATATTTTGTATATTTAATTATATTAATTCATCAACTATTATTTTTTATTTATTATATTATTTATAATTTTTATTAATATTATTCTTTTAAACTTAAAAAATTATACTTGAAATATTTTCATCTCCGTCCCGTTTCAATATTTTATTTCATTCCCATTCTAATTAAATAAGGAACAAAAATAGGAGAATTAATCTCCCACTTCGTCCTGCCCTATTGTCATTTCTACAGTTGTCTCGAACGCGAATGGGCCCATTTGGTGCATTACGGTGCACTACCGTGCAGCCATTTGGCATTTTCCACTAAGATTTTTTGGACTTTTTAATTCACAAACGGTGCACTCATCGACCGTCCAAATGGCACTTTTGAACTTTTTTGAGGGGTCAAAATGCCACTTTAACGAAATTAAAGTGCCACTAACGTTATAACGTGTAAGTAAAGTAGCATAACCCCCACTGAAAAGAAAAAAATAAAAAATAATTATTTTACTTTAACCATATATCATAATCCCCCTAAAAAAACAAAAATAATAATTATTTTACTTTTTTTTGCATATGTGCTTAAATCAACTGGTGTACAAAACATGAAAATATGCATCTTAGAAAGATTTAAAACTACTTAAAAAAAATTTTAGTTAATGTACAAAATATAAGATTATGCATCTTAAAAAAGATCTAAAACTAATTTTTTAAAAATTTCTTTTTACAAACTAAAAAGGTAATGAGAAACAATTTTCATAAAATTCTCCTTTTTTCTTTTCTTTTAATTTTATCATAAATTATTTTTTGTGTAATATTCTGGTCAATTAAATAAAGCCTTATTACTATTTTAAAAAATTAATTGTGTAATGTGTATCTTTTCAATTTTCAAGAGGTAAAGTGCAATCTCAAGAAAATTATAGGGGCAAAGTATCATTATTATCCTTTCATGTGTACATATATATAATTATAGAAAAGTTAAAAATATGAAACATGAAATATTCATTAGGTATTCAAAATTTTAAAATATATTGGAAATGCCCAAGTTAACTTTTAATTGGCATTGGTCCTTTTTTATTTGATTTTCTTATTCCTCAATTATTGGAGTGTTTGTTACTGTTTAAACTATAACTTTTAATTTGTAATATATTAAAATATGAAAAAAATTCAAATAAGTGTGCACTTAACTTTTTGTTTAGACTTTCTAATTCTAAATTAACAAATATACACTTACTGTTTTTATAATTTTAACAAATATTTGTAACAGCTGTTTAAAATCATACATAATTGCATATTTTCAATTATATCTATAAGTTTTTAATTTCAGTTATAACAAATACCTAAGATATGTATTAAGGGCAGTCAATTTTCTTCTCCACCATTACTTTCTTTTTCAAAATCATAAGAAACAATATAATAAACTTGGGCCAGAAGTATAAACAAAAGTGAACTTTAGAAAAAGAAAAAAAAAGAAACAATTTATTAATAATTAGCAGAATTATTTCAAATAGGAATCAATTAAAAGCCTAAATAAAAGAGAGAAATAAATTCACTTGGAACCTTAGACAAACTTCAGTTAAAATTTTAAAAAAATACTTTATTTACCATATGATCAATCATCAATCCATTCAATGGCTACTGTTACTATTATTCTTAAAAATTCCAAAGGACAAAATGTCATGAATGTTCAAAAGATTTTAATTAGCAGAATAATTTCAAATAGGAATCAATTAAAAGCCTAAATAAAAGAGAGAAATAAATTCACTAGGAAACTTTGCCTGTGTTTGGAATAGTTTTTTTTAGTAATTTTTAGGCTTTTTTGTAAAAAAAATAGATGTTAAATCATGTAAAAAAAATAAAAAAAAACTTAATAAGCCAAATTAGTTGACTTTTTTTTTGCTTATAAGCCAAAAAGTCACAAAAAAAATTAGCCCAAACACATGCTTAGACAAACTTTAGTTAAAATTAAAAAAAAATACTTTATTTACCATATGATCAATCATCAATCCATTCAATGGCTACTGTTACTATTATTCTTAAAAACTCCAAAGGACAAAATGTCATGAATGTTCAAAAGATTTTAATTATTTCCACAATCATATAAAGAGACACCAATAATTTACAAATAATGTTGTAGCCTCAAGTCAATGGGAATGCTAAAATTATTTCCCACATTTATAAATACTGTTGTAGCTTTTTGTATGGGGCAAGTTTAACTTTTTTAAAGAGGCTTGTTAGCTATTTTGCAGAGTGATTGTTTTTTTTTTTTTAAATTTAATTGGCTATTTAAGTAGTTATTTATTTTAGAAATTTTCATATTAACCAAGTTAAGCTCGGTTAGTTTACATAGCTCTCTCAACTCTACTATGTTTTTTGGATTTACAAAGAGAGAATTAAATATACGCAGATAGTTACTAAAATAAAAAGAAGTGTTAGAGAGTAAATTAATATGAAAAAATGATTAGATGAAATCAAAAGTGATTTTTTAGTAAGCTTTTGACTCTTTAATTTAAAAAGTAATATTACATATGGATGAGAAATAATTATGGCCCGCAAATCAACTTGAAGTTGGCATAATAAAGCCTATTTGAGTTTGAATTAGACTCGAGTTTGACCCTAATCCAAAGCGTTTGGTTAGGGTTGGGGCTATATAACATTGTCTACGTAATACTATGAAATTACCTTATAATTTGCCAACAAGACAATACTGACTTTTGTTTTTCTTTATTTTGGACATGTATAACTGATTTTTGTAATTTTCACAATCAGAATAGTTCATTTCTAGTTCTCACTTTTCAATATCATTGGTTCAAAAAATTGTATTTATCAGATTTCTTTAAATACATCAACAAATTGAAAACCAAATGTTTATTTTTTAAAACAAATGTTATTTGATTACATACTTAACAATATTAAATAAATTTACTTTTTTGCATGTATAATATATATACATTGAGAACTAAAAAATAACCGATTTCAATCATGAAAATGTAACATATATAGGGCACTCATTTAAAATGAACCATTAAAAAAATAAAAAATAACTTATCCCGCGCGTACGTATCTATTTTGATATGACAAATAAAAGATTAATTTTTTGCACGACCAGATGCTTCAATAAATCCTAATTAATTAAAAAAATAGATTGAACACATCATTATTGCCCATAAGTTCTTAAAGTGAGATAAATAATTCAAGACAAATATATTTTGCTTTGTTTGCTAATCTGGTTTAAACGTAAATTTTTTTTTCTAAAAAAAAAATATAAGTTAAATAAAAAAAAATCATTTAATTACTTAAAAAGTGATTTTAAGAAACCATAAAGAGAAAAACAATTATAATTTAATAATTAACTTTAATCTAATTTTAAATAAAATTATTAAAAATTCAACTTTAAATCGAAGCGAAGGGAGACCAAAAAAATAAGGCTAATACAAAGGTTTGTGGCATTAATCCCACCTTCGATTTCTAATTGAGGTGTAGAGATTATAGTTACTTAATAATATTATACAAAAAAAAAAAAAAAAAGAGAGTACGCATTTTGGTATTTCTCTTATTTTAAAATTGTATAAATTTATTATCTTAATTTAATTAACGCATATTTTTTCGATTCGACTAGTTTAATTTTTTTTCTTTTTGATTGGAAACAATACTAGCAGACAAAAACAATCGAGCAAAATATCAAACAGAGGAACCAGCCCTAAATTAGGTCGGCACCCTTCCAGGTGCTTCCGTAGCCACCAGACGCCGCAGATCGAAGGGAACTCCATTCATCCAACTTTGACACCCATTCAGAGAGAGTGCGACTCGCAAAAGAGCAATGGCAACCTGATTATTTTGCCTCCTGGTGTGGCCACAAGAAGATCATGGGAAGCTTCGAAGAAGGGATTGCGCCTCTTCAATGATCGAGCCAAAACTGGTATAGTCTTCATTCGATGAGTTGAGTGCCTTAATCACGAGCAAGGAGTCACCCTCCAGGTTGATCGAATCTAGCCCCAAGCTTCTAACGAGCTGAAGAGCTCTCAAAGCACCCATCACTTCGGCATGGTCGCTGTTTGAAGACGTTGCCATATGCTCTGTACTTGAAGTAATCAACGCCCTATTTGAGTCTCTAACAACCACTCCAATTCTAGCCTTGCCTCTTGCTCCTAGCCCCATCGAAGTTTACCTTAAACCACCGAGATTGAGGAGGTTCCCATACCCTTTGCCGAGAGTGGTGGATGGGGGGCTTGACCATCCTTCTCTGTGGCCATTGGGAAATCTGTGAGGTAGTTGATGGCCCATAGTTTCAGATAATATGGGTATTTGCTCTTTGTCGACTCACCAAACGCGACTGAATTTCTATTGTTCCACAGACACCAATTCACCACGCAGAACAATTCGAAAGCATCCGGTGCTAAGACCTTTCGGGCCTCAACGGCCCACTCCATAAAATCTCCCCTGCCCATGGAACACCCCATAATCAGGTCGATCCATACCTTCTAGAAGCCCATCATCTTCATGATGCTCTCTAGAAAATTCCACTCTACTCTATCATATGCTTTACTTATGTCAGGCTTCAGGGCCATCGAAAACTCTTTCCCTGCCCTTTTCTTCTTTAAGTGATGGAAAACTTCAAACACAATCAAAATATTGTCCGTTATGAGTTTACCTGGTACGGAAGTGCTTTGGGAGTCTGCAATAACCTTTGTTAGCACCGGTTTGAGCCTGTTTGCTAACACTTTCAAGATAATCTTGTAAAGGACGTTGCATAGGAAAAAAGGCCTAAATTTTGGAGCTTTCTTAGGGTTGCTTACCTTTGGTATAAGCACCACAAGAGTGTCATTTGTCAAACCTAATTGACCATTACCATTTAGGAAGTCCAGGATAACCCGTGTGATGTCCTCTCCCACGATGTTCTAGAAACGTTGGTAGAATAAAGCTGGTTTTCCATACGGGTCTGGATCTTTTGTATTTAATTTTTTTTATTAATAGCTCATTTTACATACAAATTAAAAAATTCTTAGAGAATAAAGAAAGTATGCATATAAAATTTTGTATAAGTTTATCCGTTGGGATACATAAAGTGGGACCTGAATGGCTAATTGGTAGCACATTCATAAAGTTAAAATAACTCATAAAGTACATATTTAAAGCATACTATGTATTGTAATACATGGAAGGAAGTACTTATAATAGTATAACCGCCACGATTCATGTATATAGTTCTTTATTTGAGTGAGAGTATTTCACCATAGATGACACGTATGACATAATAACCATATTCAGTTAATATAAATTATTTGATTATAAAATTCTATGTGGCCCAAGTGTAAGAATGCAAAAATTTCTTTATAATAGAAAATCTACTATGGCCCACATAGGTATTTATAATTATTGTATTATTTATTGAGTAGTAGATAAAGAATA
>JAULJZ010202680.1:0-19477 GCA_032270985.1 Heliamphora pulchella
CTCTCTCTCTCTCTCTCTCTCTCTCTCTCTCTCTCTCTCTCTCTCTCTCTCTCTCTCTCTCTCTCTCTCTCTCTATGACTGAAAATAGGGAAGGAGAAAAATGAGGTGGGTTGGGTCCTTTTTATAGACAATGATAGTAGAGGAAGCTTACTTAGGAAAATTGGTTAACCTTGGATTACTTTAGCCTAACCTTGTTTTCAAAACCTAACTCTAGTTCAGGAAACTTGGACACCAAGTTCGGAACAAGTCCCTATGGTGGCCAACCATGTGAGCTCTCTCTTTTTTTTTGTAAATAAATAATTTTCTTTATTTAATTGTAGAAAACATTCGAGTATCTTCTTATAGGTTCGTTTCTTGACTTTTTGGGCTTAACTCTTGATTTGATTTGACTTAAAATTAGAAAATTTGAATTTTTAATCTCAGCATGGAGGTTGGAATATATGTGTAATTAGGTCTTTACTTCATCCCGGGTCTCGAACTCGAGAAGGTTAAATGGTCAGGCCGATTCTTCTTGCCGAACTTAGGTTTGAGATTTCATTTCTTTTGAGTTGTTCTTTCTTTTTATTCGTATCTTGACTACGGGTTATTACACCAACCAAAAGGTATGGTTGTTCAATTTCAAGCTATATCTATTTCCCGATAAATTCCAGTCCCAGTGGGTCGGCCTACTTTTGGTCACCCACGTATACCTTCACCGTGCCTGCCAGCAACTCAACTCTTGAAGTGGCAGATATCTCACGATCAATGAATAGCGGCTCAAGCCCTATATCGAAGGAATCTCACGTTAAACTTAGTCCTTCTAAGAGGAAACCCATGTTTTCATTCTTTTCTTTATATGTGCTTTCAAAAAAAAAGACCAAAGCATCTTGATGGCCCCAAAACATTCGGACAAGTTCAAAATTTAATTTCGTCCGGATAAAATAAAAGTGTATGGATGATTTTGAATCTGAAAGAACCCTGCAACGGTTAAATTTGTCAGAGTTGTATACGAAAAATCATAAATTTTATTTGGTTTTAGTATTTAATTTTATTTTAATTAAATTATTTTTCCACTTTATGAGAATCTTAATGAGCAATGAGTGCAATATCATTTCTTTAATATTATGCATGGTTGTCCTTTATTCTATATAGTATTTAATCTGGTGTATACAGTATGGCTTGCACACAAAAGACCAGATTATAAGTTCTTGCAGAATATAAGTTTTTGTTCACAGTTTATTCATAGTTTATATGGAATTTGACAAACTATCGGTACGACTGTAGCACAGATTCTTAGTAGGCTTGTCTTGGTTACGGCAAATAGATAATAGCGTCGTCTATTATTCTGACTCACTGTGCTAGTACACTTTGTGTGTATTGAATAATATCACATTGAGATAATTAATTTTATGCTGACTATATAAATCAATTCACACCCCAATGTTATTATGAGTGCTTATGCTTTAATCCTGAAATAATTATTATTTGCGTATATTTAATATTCGTTGTTTTGATTCATTAAAGGGTGCAATCTTTTAAGGGTCAATAGTCTAGGTGAGTTGGATAGCGGTATTAATTATATGGTGAAATTAATTATTGACAAAATTGACGTCCTAATTGTTCGGGATTGACAATACCCCTTTAAGGAAGCTTATAAGTTTTAACTAGGTTAAAATCTACAGGTGGATTTAATTATCCGGCAGTCAAATAAATTAAGTGGAATGGCTTAAGAAATTTTAAAGATACCGATTAAATTAAATTGTCAGTAATTAAATTTAATTGGCGGGTATCAAGAATCTTAATGTGGCAAGATGAGTTAAGCATTTAATAACAGGAGTTCAATGCAAATTGGTCTTAAAATTATGGATAAGAGTACAGTTACAATTATTTAGTGGTATGAACTGTAATTTAGTATTTTACAAAAATTGTAAAAATCGCTGCAAGGTTTTCATAATTACAGAAACCGTTGAGAAGTTTACATATTTGCAAAAATCGCTGGAAGGGTATCTGGGTCACACTAGAAGTTTATATTATAATTACTCCACAGATCCATGTTATAGCCTATAAATATGCGGGTAGGTTGAACTATATTCATAAGTTGTCTTTCAAGACTAAGGTTATCCAGGTTCTGTCGGTACAAGTTCTCGAAGGATCGTAACCCACACTACGTTCAGGAATCACATCGGAAATATAGTAAAAGGTCTGTTCGAAGTTTCAACTCAGAGAATTAAAGTTCGTAATTGAAGAATCGACCGAAAGGTATTCATCTAAACTAACTGTGATGGCACGAATTTTTTTATTTTGATCATTCGACATCAAAACGTTTTTATCTATAGCCTATTTCAACAATTTCTCGTCCAGTTTTTATTTTTCAAAAAATCATATACAAATCAATGATCTTGGCAGTTTCCCTCCAACAACTGGTATCAGAGCCGTTTTGATTATATTTACGGTTAATCGAGGGGCCGGGTAGCTTTAGAACTATGCTAACTTTGTTTTGTAGGCTTTCTAATCCTAGTTTTATAATCATTATTTTATTCATGTTTGATTGAATGGTTGAATGATGATTATTATTTAATTTTTAATCACGATGGTTGATCGTGATAGTTTTAGGCTTTTTAAATCAATTGTGAGCCTTGAAGACATAGTTTTTTGATGTAAAAGATTTTATTTATTTTTAAATATTATTCAAAATATTTAAGAACAGGTTTAAATATCTAAGAACGTGAAGAATAAGCGGCGGCATTGGCGGTGGTTTCGGGTGGTTCAGGCCACGTATTGCAGTGGTTTTTCCACAGTTTTTCTACAATTTTTCCAATAAGTTTCTGCAAGTTTTATGTATTCAAAACGGCAGCAAACTAGGTCCTAAAACAGCCAGAGAAAACCAACAAAAATAGCCTCCACCGGCGATTTCAGCTGCGATGGTTTGGGGCCAATTTTGGTATTTTTTGGGACTAATTTTTTAGCAGTTTTTTGGGCATAATACAGTAGTAAAACTAACTGGAAAAACAATCCAAAATAATGAAAAAACCAAACTATGGACAGCAGCATTTCAGGACGCAAATAGTAGCGGTTTCTGGCGACGGCAGCGGGCTATTCCGGACTATTTTTCGAGGCTTTTTGAGACTATTTTTGAGGCATTCTTCTGGGCTTCAAGTTGCTGGGTATCAGTGCTAAAAACAAAAGAAAACGAGAGCCAAAAAAATCACAGAACGAGGCTCAAAAGGCAGCGGCAACGGGTGGCTAGGGGCGACGGCAGTGGGGGTTGTTTGGCCCTCATTGAAAGTTATTTTCAAGGAATTTTTCATTCTGATTTTTTAACAGAAAAATAATATATTTCGTAAACTATTTTTCTAAAAACATTGGAATGAAAATAGAGTTCGAGAGTGGCAGCATGATGTAGCGTCGGCGGCGCTTGGTGGTCGGAGGTGGTGGTTTGCTTCGAGGTCTCACGGGGTTGTTTTTTCTAATATGTAATGATCCGAATAGTGTTGTATTTATATAACACTGTGTTTCGAAGAATCCTAACACGAGTTGGATGCCGAAAGCTGATTTTGATAATGATTGAAAGATTATGAGTTAATCTTGGAACAGGAGAATGAAATTCAATAGATTTTTTATTTGATCAAAAAATTAGGATATATACGTATTTTGCATTTATATTTATTTAAACTGCGTGTATGATATATATCTGTTTTATTTATTTCTGTTAATTTTAATTAATTCAAAAAATTTAGTTTAAGTAATATTTTGTAAAGAAAAATAAAATTAAGTTTTTTTAATTAAATTTTTTTTTAAATTAAGTAAAAAAAAACTTTAAATATTTTATTTTTACAAAATAACACGTTTAAGATAAAAAAAATTTAAATCGGATATCTTGAAAAAACGTGAAAATTAATTCTAAATTTTAGATTAATTAAATAGAAAAATATTTAATATTAATAAATTATTTTTTTCAAAAAATATGTAAGATAAAAATAAAATATTTGAATGCCCTTAATCAATACTTAAACTGTAAAGTAAAGGAAAAACTGTGCATTCATCGGTAATTTTATTTGTTACGCATTAAAACACGAAAAGATAATTTGGCAAATCGGAATCTTTTGAATCGTGTAGACGGAAAGATATTTTGCAATCTTTTGGATCGTGTGGTTTTTGAAATTAATAAATTTATTTTAATTAAATAGATTTTTATAACCCTCAAAAATTCTTTTAAAAACTAAGTGGGAAAGAGAATTTATTCACAGATAAATCTCGCAATTTCCATCACCAATTTGTAGGTGATGTAATTAATTTTGTGTGTTGGCAATAAGGCATTCATCCCCATCGAACAGAATTAATTGCAGTATCGCTGATACAAACTTCTTTCAGGGATAATTCTGGATAATTATTAGTGTGGATTACTTCTCCATCTAAAGGGTTCATTACGAAGCGATTGATTTGGGATGAGGTGGTGATTATCACTTAGCTGTTAATAATAGTATCATCTCCATCTGAGTCACTGGTATTATTTACTAGACCGAAATTATATTAGTTCTTTTATTTTACTTGGCATGGTCAATTGCCTAGATAGTAAAATTAATAGTAATTGGCCTGTCTAGACAAACAATGGATAGTAGACATCATTCCATCAAAGCATGCTATTCACAGGGTACCAGATGGCTGGCAGATTTTTTTTAAAATGGCAGAGGGATCCAATTTTAAAATAAATTCTAAATTTTGTTCGTCATAATTAATGATTATTTTAATTATGTGATTCTCATGATTAAAATGGCTTTCAATTCACTTGCGACCAAACTCAAAGAAAACTTACTAACGGGACCAAACTATGTAAACTGGAAAAGAAACTTGATTATTATCTTAACTGTCGAGAACTACAAATTTGTATTATCTGAGATTTGTCCACCAGTTACTAATGAGGGGGCGACCGAATAGAAAACCCGGGCTTATTAGAAGTAGCAGAAAGCTGATCAGATAGCTCGCTATTACATTTTGCATTCCATGTTAAATGTATTGTAGCGTCAGTATCAATCTATGCCCAGTGTCTATGACACAATTATCAACATCAAAGAAATGTTTGGGGATCAAAAATCGTGCTGCTAGGCAGGTGGCCATGAAATCTCTGATGAATACAAGCATAGCTGAAGGCACCTCAGTTAGGGATCATATTCTGAAGATGATCAGTCTTCTGAATGAACTAGAGATCCTAAGAGCTGAGATTGACGGGCAAACCCAGGTCGATGTCATACTCCAGTCACTACCTAATAGCTTTAAGCAGTTCTGTCTAAATTATTCCATGAATAAGTTTAGCTTTTCATTGGCAACACTTTTTAAAGAATTTTAAGCAGCCGAGGATGTTCTTAGGAAGCCAGGTATTGTGCATGTAGCTGAAAAAAGTTCTTCCTCTAAGCTGAAAGGCAAGAAAAAAAAAAGTTCAAAAACAGGGAGGCATAGGTCTAAAAGCAGTTAAAGGGCCAAAAGCTGGTATGAAGAAGCCGAGAGGCAAGTCCTATCACTGTAACCAATTTGGGCATTGAAAAAAGTAGTGTCCAATTTTTCTCAGTAAGTAGAACAAGTAAGGTAATTTTTGTTTACTTGTGGTTGAAATATGTTTAGTGGTGTTATCTCCGGTACCTGGTGTGTAGATACGGGAGCCACTAATCATGTCTGTAATTCTTTGTAGGGGTTCTAGAAAATCAATCAACTTAGTGATGAAAAAATTTACCTACATATGGGTAATAATACCCGAATGGCTGCAGTTGCAGTAAGAGATGTCACTCTTAACTTTAGTAGAGATAGAATTTTAATTTTAAAAAATTGTCTTTATGTACATTTTATTAGAAGAAATTTAATCTCGATTTCTAATTTAATAAAGGGCAAATAATCTGTTCATTTTAATGACTCTGTTGTTATTAAGAAAAATAAATGTTTTATTTGTTCTGGTATATTGGTGGATGGTCTGTATGTTATATCTCCTATTTCTCCTACACTACAACTAACTGAATTAAATAACACATCTAATTTACCATATAAGAGAATGGTTCCTTCTTTAATGAACCGAACGTTTCTTTGGCACTTACGTTTAGGTCATATTAACCTAAAAAGGATAAATAAACTGGTAGAAGATGGACCTTTAAGTTCATTAGAAGTTGAGGTACTTCCAGTCTGTGAGTCCTGTTTAGAGAGTAAGATGACCAAGAGGCCCTTTTCGGCCAAAGGCTATAGAGCTAAAGAACCGTTAAAACTGGTTCACTTTGATGTGGGTGGTCCTATGACTATCCGGGTAAGAGGTGGCTTTGAGTAATTCACCGATTTTATTGACGACTACTCAAGGTATTGATACATTTACCTGATACACCGTAAGTCTGAATGCTTTGCGAAATTCAAATAATTCAAGGCGGAGGCAGAGAAGTGTCTGGATAAAAGTATCAAATCATTACGATCTGAGCGTGGTGGAGAGTACCTCTTTGGAGAGTTTAGGGACTACTTGTTGTTAGAGGAGATTATATCCCAGTTGACTGCACCAGGCACTCCGCAGCAGAATGGTGTAGCAGAAAGAAGAAATAAGACTCTTATGGAGATGGTAAGGTCATTGATGAGTTATTCAGAATTACCCGATTCATTTTGGGGACTCGCATTAGAGACAGCAGCTTATATTCTAAATTTAGTACCTTCTAAGTCAATACTTACTACTCTCATAAAATTTTGGATCGGGTGAAGTCTAGTCTGAGACATATTCAAATTTGGGAGTGTTCAACACATGTGCTGGGGAACACGGGTAAGTTAGAACTAAAGTCTATTTTTTTATCAGGTATCCAAAGGGAATGAAGGGTGGTTTATTTTATAATCCTAAAGGTCAGAAAGTCATTGTTAACACCAATACCCAATTCGTAGAAGATGATTATATTATGGACCATAGGCCCAAAAGTAAAATTATTTTAGAAGAATTGAGAAAAAATATCAATAGAACGGAAGAAGAACCACAAGTCATTGATATCCCATTGCATCGTCGTAGTGGGAGGATTATCAGAACATGTGCAGATCCTGATTAAGGTGGGACCATTAACATGTCTGACGAGCATGTGGGTAATGGTGCACAAGGTTCAGATTCTGCACAGCGTATTACTATCAGTACACAAACTCATGTAGTGCCTCGTCGCAGTAGGAGGGTTGTTCATCAACTCGATCGGTATATGTTCTTGGGAGAGTCTTTTGACAAGATCCAGGTAAAAATGGATACCGAACCTTATAACTATAATGAAGCACTCTATGACAAAGATGCAAATACTTGGAAAAAGACTAAGAATTCAGAGATAGAATCTATGTATTCTAATCAGGTTTGACAACTTGTAAAACCACCTAAAGGGATAAAATCCATCGGATGTAAATGGATGTACAAGAGGAAAAGAGGAGCAGACGGGAAGGTTAAAACCTTCAAAGGTAGGCTTGTTGCAAAAGATTTCACTCAGAAAGAAGGGATTGATTATGAGAAATCTTTTTTGTCGGTAGCCATGCTTAAGTCTATTTAGATTCTCTTATCCATTGCAGCTCATTTCGATTACGAAATTTAGTAAATGGATGTCAAGATAGCCTTCCTTAACGGAAGTCTTGACGAGTGTATCTATATGGTATAACCAGACGATTTCATAGCAAAGAACCAAGAGCACATGTTGTGCAAGCTTAAGAGATCCATTTATGGACTTAAGTAGGTATCGAGGTCTTGGATCTCGTAGCTACATTTATTATCTTGATTGTTTTATTTTGTGGTGCATTTACATGGGTCAACGGCTTGATCTTCCCACTCTTATGTGTCGGTGGATGTTTGTAAGAGAGAGTACTAAACGTCACATTCTTCCATATGGTGCGTTTCTTACTCCCTTCTTTGAGTCCTTTGGTTTTTCTCCATCCCCGTCTAGCTTTATCCCGGTAAAACCATCTGATTTCTCCAACAATACCACTCTCAAACAAATGGGTTATATCTTGAGAGATGGGGATTGGCTACCTAAGCAACATCGGCCAGCCCCTCAAGTTGTGCAAGTTATTGAGGGAGAAGAAGACGAGGATGCCGCTTTTGCAAAGGCTGATGCTCCTTCTCCTACAACTCCATCAACACCTCCACCTGCTACTACCACCGTTGCTGCTCCTGCTCCTACCCTTGATCCATCCAAAAAATCCTTTTTAAAGAAAATGGTTAAGTCTTTCACACAGAAGGGTTGATAAACAGTTTGCCAAAGTCAACTCTCGCCTCACCCGCATCAAGGATGCCTTAGGCATTCATCCCTATGACGCCTCTTCACACGAGGATGATGGTGATGGCGATGACGACGAGTTTACCTCTAGCTCCACCTCTTTTTGATTATGACAAAAGGGGGAGAAGAACGCAAGCAAAATAACGAAGAACATCTTTAGAGGAGAAGAAAAACTTAAGAGAGAGAACATCTATGTATTTTATCTATCATGTATTGTTGCTACTATCATGTATTGTTGCTACTCGTAAGCTTTTGGATGGTGATACATTTTGACCTTATGAGAATGGTTGTTTATCTTATGAATGGTTGGTTGTATGATATAAGTATATTGAATGGCTTGGATATTGAATGGATAAATATGCATGATAATATGATATTCATGAAATTTAAATGATGAATGATCTTTCATTGAAGAATAATTCTTATATTCTTTTATTTCTAAAATCATTGCTCATATTGTTTATACATGCTTCAAATTGATGAGCTTACAAATGATTATTGGAAAATGTGATTAACAATGATGAGTAAATATTACATGCTTAATATAATCAAATGAATGCTTGAAAAGGCTTAACATTTGAAAAGAAGATTAAATGGATATATGCTCAATGAATGCTTAAAAGTTTACAAGATGTTCGATGAAACTTAAGTTTTCAAAGGTATGATTAAAATGAAATTCAATGTCTTCACATATATTCATATTGTAAGGGAGAGTCATTCAACTCTCACACAAACTTATTATTACATGCTTATTGATAGGGAGAGCAGCTTACCTATATTATTTTACTCTGTATTTGTCAACATAAAAAATGGAGAGATTGTTGGCGTAACAAGGCTTCAATGACCATTTTGAATGATAACAAACTTAAGTATCTAATTATGCAAATTGAGATTGTTTACAAAAAATATATGTTTAGCACAATCGAAGATACAAAGTGGAAGCCATGATGAAAAATTCAAATCAAACACTTTGGCTACAAGGTTTTGGAGCAATGCAAAGTTGAAGCATTGAAGACTATGAGTTAAATTTTATTTGTATCGAAGCTAGGATCTATGTAAATTCACAAAATTCATGATTATATCTCTTGAAGCTCATAAGATCCTAAAAACTTTTTAAAATGTTTTTCCAAAACAAAGAAGTGTTCAAAACCATTTTTTAAAATCAAAATTCTGAACTTCTAAAAGTTCAGTCCACAGGTCTAGTCAACTAAATGTTTAAATATGGCAATCCAGTCGACTGACTGGACCACCTCAGTCGACTGAATAGGCATTTTTTTTGAAAAATGGCTGCAACGGCTAGTTTGACATTACCACATTTAGCCTAACGGCTAGTTTCGACTTTTGGCCTATAAATAGAGCCCTTGTGCTTTGGTTTTACTCACTTCAAGCATTCAAATCATTCTCTCTTATATACTCTCTACTTATGCTTAAATTTCTTGAGTTTTCGATCATATTTTTTGAGAGAAAAAGTTTTAGAATTCTCATAGAGCTTCATTGATATATTCTTTGAGAAGTGAGTTGTGTGCTAATATCTTGTACTCATCCGCTCATTGAAGGAGCATTTCATTGCACACATTCATTTCATTCTGTTGTACTTGAGAAGGGTATTTCTCAACAAAGGTCAATCCGCCTATAAGAATTGGGATACTTCAGAAGAGGATATTCTCAAGAGAGACTACTCCACCTAAACTAAGGAGAGAAGCTACTCTGCCTATTGAATGAGTGATAGTGAAAATTCTCATAGCGGTTGGCTTGAGGCAAGGACGTAGACCGTTGCGCCGAACCTTGTAAAAATCTTGGTGTCGTATCTCTAACTCTTTATATTCTTCTTTTTCACTGTTGTTATAGTGTTGCTTTCATATTTAAAATCTATATTTGAATCTTGTGTTTCTAAAATCTATACTTGTGTTTTAATCTTCAAACAAGAAATTTTAAATCTTGCTTATAATTGAATCTTGTCAAGAAATTTTTTAAAATACCCCTCTTGAGAACCAAGATTACATCAGGGAACAACCTTGCAGATCTTTTTAAAGGAGCCTACCGGCTAAGACTTTTGACAGTCATGTAGAGGGCATGGGAGTCATATGTATGGCAGCATGATTTTAAGTATAAATAGGAGATTGTCAGGGTTGTATACTACAAACCATGAATTTTTTTTTATTTTAGTATTTAATTTTATTTTAATAAAATTATTTTTTCATTTTATGAGAATCTTAATGAGCAATAAATGTAATATCATTTCTTTAATATTATGCATGGTTGTTCTTTATTCTGTACAGTATTTAATTTGGTGTTTAGAATATGGCTTGCACACAGAAGACCAGATTATAAGTTCTTATAAAATATAAGTTTTTGTTCACAATTTAGATGAAATTGGATAAGCCATCAGTACGACTGTAGCACAGAATTTTAGTAGGGCTGTCTTGGTTACGAAAAACAGATAATAGCACCGTCTATTATTCTGATTCGCTGTACTAGTACATTTTGTGTATATTGAACAGAACCATATTGAAGTAATTAATTTTATACTAACTATATAAATTAATTCACACTCCAAGGTCATTATGAGTGTTTATGCTCTTAATCTCGAAATAATTATTATTTTTGTATATTTAATATTCGTTGTTTTGATTCATTAGAGGGTGCGATCTTTTATGGGTCAATAATCCCAGTGAGTTAGATAGCGGCATTAACTATATGGTGAATATTAATTATTGACGGAATCCACGTCCCGATTGTCCGGGATTGACGATACCCCTTAAGGAGACTTATAAGTTTTGACTGGGTCAAACCCTTCAGGTAGATTTAATTATCCGGCAGTCAAATAAGTTAAGCGGAATAACTTAAGAAATTTTAAAAATACCGATTAAATTAAATTGTCAGTAATTAAATTTAATTGGCGGGTATTGAAAATCTTAACGTGGGGAGATAAATTAAGCATTTAATAACAGAAGCTCAATACAGATTGGTCTTGAGATTAGGGCTAAGAGTGCAGTTACAGTTCTTTAGTGGTATGAACTGTAACGTAGTATTTTATGAAAATTGAAGAAATCGTTGCAAAATTTTCATAATTACAGAAACCGCTGAGAGGTTTGCATATTTACAGAAACTGCTGGAAGGGTATCTAGGACACACTAGAAGTTTATGTCATAATTACTCTGTAAGACCCTGCTGTAGCCTATAAATATGCGGGTAGGCTTAACCATATTCATAAGTTGTCTTTCAAGACTAAGGTTGTTCAGGTTCAGCCGATACAAGTTCTCGAAGGATCGTAACCCACACTACGTTTGGGAATTGCATCAGGAATATAGTAGAAGGTCTGTTCGGAGCTTCAACTTGGAGAATCAAAGTTCGTAGTTAAAGAATCGATCGAAAAGTATTCATCTAAACGAATTATGGTGGCACGGATTTTTTTATTTTGATCGTTCGACATCAAAAAAAATTATCTGGAGCCTGTTTCAGCAATTACCCATCTAGTTTTTATTTTTCAAAAAATTGTATACAAATCAATGATCTTGGGAGTTTGCCTCTAACAAGATTGCCACAACCACTTCATTAATTGACTTAATCCTCAAGATTCCACAGATCTGACCAAATTAAATTCGTTTAGACTTGTATTCGGATGGATACCCCTCTATAGCAAAATGTCCGGATGAGTGTCTGGACAAAAAGTGTTTACTAAAAATCGTCTGAATGGGCATCGAGATGGAATGGCTTTTTAAGGCCATATTCAGGGTTTTCACCCATGGCTTTACTCTCCCCTCCCCCTCTCTTCCTTCTCTTTAAATAGCACCCCCAACCTCTCCATTTCTATTCATCAACCAAGAGCTCTCTCTCACTCTCCCTCTCATCCGACATCTTCAGTGACTTTCTCTTTTTTTCTCCTCCACTTTCTCTTCTCTCTCTTCACAAGCATCCATAGCATCATCTTCCCACCACCACTAACCAAAGAGAGGCCGCCCAACGCCACCCGTTGCCGACCCCACCAACAACTGGGATGACCGCCTCCTATACTATATGACCAAATATCCGATAAGAGAGGGCTTTTAGCCCAGAATAGGGTGGCACACTGTGAGATTTAGCTTCTCAGGGCCCGGGGCCTCTCTAACCTTTTAGGCCTTTTCTCGGACCCACACCCCTACCTTGTATGTCTTTTCTACCATAACCTCTGGAACGTTGTTCTAGAAGAGCACCTCACCACCACCATCAAGGACTATGACCTAGCTGTCACTGCCAAAGTCATCATCGTTGTTCTCACCATCAAAGCCGACATTGCTAGCCACCCGGTTGACCCAACAAGCCCCTACCACCATGGCACAAACTGTCACCAGCGGTCGATCCGACCCTCACATCCGTTTTCCCAATATAAGGACCTTATCAAAGACCTTTAGTTAGTCGACTTGGTTCTCCAAGTAAACATTTTCCCCATAAACCACAAAGACGAACGATGAGAGAACTTTCTAATTGACCTGCATGTTTTACATACCAATGCTATCGTATCCATCCCGCGCCTCATGCTTGAGGAAATGCAAAAGTTTATGCTTGGCCCTCGTCCAATCTGTGCTCTTCTTTACGCAAACCTCATTGTACCCCTCATCACTCGAGCAGCTGCATCTTTCAACCCACCCTTTCTTTTATCCACAATCGAACGTGCCAACAGAACGCCCCACATCTATACTAAGGGTTAATGGTCGAAAAGCGCAGGAGCCCTAATCGCCTAGGCACCCCTTGACCCTCGAGGCCCTGCGGAGAATGAGGGCTTAGATGACGAGAGCGACGACGAGGAGCTCGTAGGGCAATCCTTCGAGCTCCTGTGCCGACATTCCTTCTCCAGCTCAACACCAATAGGCCTTCACCGAGCAGGCCTATCAAACCTTATATGACCGGTGCAGCTTGTTAAGACCCAAATTAGTTCTCGACTTGAGCGGGTCGAGGGGTAGATCGAGGCATTTTGCCAAGAAAATCGCGATATATGGCGGATTCTCAAGACTCTAATGATCTCGCAAAGGGTTACACCTCTACCACCCATGCCCTTCTAATGTATTTTATTATTTTCTTTTGTTTTTAGTTTTTAGATTATCCCACATGTAGCCGTTATGTCATTTGGCGAATTTTGTTCGTATTCAAATTATTATATAATAAAAATTATCTCTTTTAATTATTATGTGTATGTTATTCATTTTGCACTTAAATGCTTCATTATCTCTTTGTTTGGGTGCTTGGTACTAACATGTCTATAATTCTGATTTGATTGAACTCATCAGTCTGGTGAAAATATTCAACCCTTTTATTTTTGCATCTTATGTCTGATTTCATCTAGTGAGGGCATTGGATAGTTCAAGTTAGAAGGGGAAAATGTTTAACCACCACGTTTTCTTTTCTTTTGCTTTCAAAAAAAGGAAATTTTGAGATATTTAATTTGAAACTGTGAATCTTGTACCCTAGATAAATAAAAACATGTGATTTTAAGTTGCGAAATCTTTAATAAAAAAATGAACCAAGGATTTATACACTCAGCACTTATGCATTGCACACTCAGCTACCAAATTGGTGTTTGTGATAATGAAACATTGATAGTGAAAGCAACTTAAAAAACAAAAAAGTGGAGACTTAACCCTTAGAGAGCTTTTGAAATTATATTTCTTTTACGAGGGAATTTTTACATCTACTCCAATTTTATTTTGATTAGCGTGCATTTGACATTGATTAATATCGTTATTCATTTTATTTTGGCCAAGAGTTGAGAACATCACCATTAACTTCATTTGAAATTTTTTGAAAATTTGGACAATTCGAAAGACCATACCAAACTTGGGAAAGGATCTTAAACCATGTTTCTACATTTGACCCTACTCGTATCTTTGTTATGCATTTGACCATAGTTCCTCCTTTTGAGTCATTTTAATGTAAGCCTTTTTTTTGTTCCCACATTATAACCTAAAATGTCATGTGAACATGTCGATGGCTACATTGGTAAAATAAAGTTTGCAGTCGAAAGGGTGAAAATTTTGGATGCCAACTCAAGAAAAAAATGATTCGATGATGAAATAAAACAAAGAAAAAAGGGCAAATGGCCAATACTAAGTAATGAACAGAAAAATGGAAAAATATAGAATTATCTATTGGGAAAAAATAAAACGTTGGGATTGGGAATGGTGAATGTGCAAAATAATAAAGAAGAGAGAAAATGAGTGGTGCGTATCAAATGACCTATTCTAGGACAACATACATACTCAACCCTAGCCCACATACACATTTTTTTTACCTAACGCTACAACAGAACATAAGGTCTTATTTGATCCTAAGGATGGCATGGTCTGATGTTTTGAAATAATTGAAAGAATAGGACAAATGAAGTTCTCCTCTCGTATTCTCAACAACTAATTTTCTAACCGCAAGATTAAGTGTCGTTCTTCGATTTCAACATCTTTATGTGTCTTAAGTATACATAATATATTTGATTTGATTAACATAACCTTTGCCACATACCACGAGTGTTGTGAGACCCGGTTCTGTTTTATTTTTTGAGATAGATATACATATATATATATATATATATGTTTGATGTGTTTCTTTCATTACATGTATATCATCAATGAATGGTTTATGTTTCATTATTATAGAACAGCATGTGTAGATGTCTTTTATGCTTTCTCGGGCTTTGTTAAGGTTTGTTTGGTTGATCATAGGGTTGAAAAACCTGTTCTGGCATTTTTTCAGCTGTCCAGTCGATTAGACGGGTTTCCCCAGTCAACTGGGAGGATAGTAGGTGGATCCTGTCGACTGGATTGGGGTTTAGTCGATTGGATTGTGTTGGTTTGGACAGTTTTGTAGATCCGAAACACCTTCAGTCAACTGAATTGGCCCATTCAGTCGATTGGATGCACTGTTTGACCGAGCCTATATATATTCCAGCACCTATTTTGTTTGGGAAAATTCTTTTTTCTCCTAACCTTTTTGCCTTCTCTCTACATTTTGTGTTGCCCGAGCCTAGTTTTTGACGATCATCTTGTGGATTCTTGCCATTCACGCTACTAGCTTCGTATCCATCCGGACAGATTCTCATTCTGACAAAGTTTGGTTTTTGAGGCTTCAAGTTTTGACTCACCGAGGTAGGATCCTAGACTCTACTGTTGTTAAAGGGTGCTACGTGCAATTATATACGTTTTCACCAATTAAAAATGCTTTAAATGTTGTATTTTCATGTTTAAACCTTGTTGTTGGGTAAAAAGCATATTTTTATTCTTTTCTTGGTTTATTACATGATTCGAATGTGTGGATATCCATGATTTTTGAAAAGGTGATTTTGAAAATGGAGGTTTTGGTGAAACTCTTGAAAAACGTGTTTTTTGGAGGTTTGGAACTAATCCTAGGGGTTGAGTCTCAATTTTTTAAACGTTTTGAAGAAAATATTTTTAAATGTTGTTTGATCTCCATGTTGATGGATGATGTGGTGGTGGGCCACTGGATTTCTTTTTATACATGTAGATGTATACCTGCTTTACAGTTTTTCGTAGTTGAGCTACGTACTGGTTTTTAATGATTCGTAGACGTACCGTAGCAGTGTTTGATTTTGGGTGCTTCTTCCTTCGGTCGTG
The DNA here is from genome assembly GCA_032270985.1 of Heliamphora pulchella. Classification (NCBI taxonomy): domain Eukaryota; kingdom Viridiplantae; phylum Streptophyta; class Magnoliopsida; order Ericales; family Sarraceniaceae; genus Heliamphora; species Heliamphora pulchella. The sequence goes on from JAULJZ010202680.1 coordinate 15,827, forward strand.
GTAATCCGTAAAGAGCAGTTGGGTGCTTCTTTCCTTGGTTTCATCCCGTGAAGAGCCAGTTGCCCCCGTGTGTGGCTGCATTGTTGTAACTCCGTATAGAATTTGTCATTACCTAGTAGGCCTTAAGTTGTTCAGGGATAGGTAAGGGGCAGGAGTCTATTGTTGTTGCCTTTGTCTTGAGTTGACAGAGTCGGTACATAGAATTCATTTTATCTTATTTTTCTCGGTTGTGTGACCCGAGTGGAGAATACTATTTTGTTACTATTTTTCCTTAACTGTGGCAGGTTACTTGCACAGTTTGCAATGCATGGTTTTAAGAATGGAAAACCCTTTTTAGACTCCTGTGGTTAAGTTAGTTCATATTATATGATTGCATATCCTACTTTACAGCTTTATAGTCTACTTCTATTGGGCTTTGTCTCACAGTGTGGGATTTTATGCAAACATTTTTCAAGTATAGGTGAACATGAGGAGTTAACCTAGAGACGCCCGTGGTGGTGGAAAACTTATATTAGTTTTCTTGTTTGTTTTGAGACATGTATTCCTACATGCGACGCCTGTCTCTAAAGGCGAGTTTTGTACGCCGCGAGGCGATATACTTTATGCATGTATGGAACTGTATGTTTACTGTTTATGAGAGATGAACCTCGAGTACTCTTTTATTCAAATGCTATATTTTTGGGTTGATGTCTTTACAACTAAAAATCTTATTTTCATAGATATTGTTTTGGTGGGCTTTCACGTGACCCTAGAGTTTGGGGCGTGACAAGTGCACTTATATGAAGGGACCAAAATCCCAAGACATAATGATAGTGCATATGAATCGAATCAAACGTGGCACTAAATGAAAACAGCATATAAGAAAAACTAAACTACACCAAATCGTCCGGACAGAACCAGGAAGGAAAAACCTAAACTGTTTTGAACCCCCAAGAACTAAAACTCAGTACACCCACAAGGCAAAATAGGGATTATACTTGCGTGATCCCACTGGTTTGATCACGTTTCAGTACTTGAGCTTGAATCCAAAGATCAAGATGATAGATAATTGAAAATGTTTTCTCAACTTAGATCTTCTACTATATTTTAAGATGGCGAAACAAGAACAAAGTGTGGGCTCTGATCCTTCTTGTTCCCAACCCTATCTGGTTGCCTTCCCCTTTTCTGGTTTTCAAGACACGTGGAAACTCTAAGAAGACTAAATGATATATATCACGTGTGTACTGGCGGCTAGGGTTATAACGACATATATATAGACTACAACAGGGATCTAAGGAGTAAATAAGATATGGACTTCTAATGTAATCAGAAAAATTTACTTAAACCCAAAAGCAATTTTCTAAAAAACATAAATTATAATTCATACCACTAAAGAATTGTAATTGCACCCCCGACTCTTATTCTCAAAATCAAATTTCGAGCTCCTATTATTAAATATTTATTATTCTCCTCAACATTAAGATTACAGATACCGGTCGATTAAATTAAATTACTGATAATTATATTTAATTGGCCTCTTTCATATTTCTTTAAGACCTTCCACTTAACTTATTTGATATGTCGGATTATAAAATTCACCAGCAAAGCTTGACATAATTAAAACTTATAAACATCCTTAGGGGGTATCACCAATTCTAATTCAGGACGTGAATTTCGTCAATATTTAATATCCACCATATAAGTAATATAGTTATCCAACTCACTGGGATTATAAACTCATAAAAGATCGCACCTTTTAATGAATCAAAATAACGAATATTAAATAAACGTGTTTAGTAATTATTTTAAAATTAAAAGTATAAGCATTCATAATAATCATAGAGTGTAAATTAATTTATATAATTAGTATAAAATTAATTACCCTAACACGGTCAAGTTCAATACACACGAAATATACTAGTACAATGAGTCGGAACTATAATTAAAACTATATCGTTTCCTGTAATCAAGACAGATCTATTAAAACACTCTGCTACAATCCTACCAATGGTGTGTCCAAATCCATCTAATACTGTAAACCAAAACTTATATTATACAAGAATCAATAATCTGATCTTTTGTGTGTAAGTCGAGCTCTATATACCAGATTAACTACTATATAGAGTAAAAGACACACATGGATAATATTAAATAAATACTAAATTGCATAAATTTCTTATACAAATTCTCATTAAAATAAAAAATAATAATTTTATTAAATCAAATACAAAAATTCAATGCATAGTTTTTAGTATACAACCCTAACATTATATATACACCTATTTAAGAGCATTTGATTGTGAGTAGATGTCAAGTGAGAATTGAAGTCAAGACATAATTTTAATAGAAGTACAAACTTCAATTAATTGGAGGTATGACACTACAGAACGTGGCTGAATGGAATGGCAGAAAAGATGAACAAAATAATCATAGAAAGAGTTAGATGTATGTTGTCATATGCAAAATTGCTGCAGACTTTCTAGGGCGAGGGTAGGAGGACAATAATCGATTTGATAAATTTATCTTCATTAGTTTCACTTGAGGGTGATGTGCCGGACAGAGTATGATCAGGAAAGGAGATCTACAAGCACTTAAGGTATTTGGGTGCAGATCCTATGTGCATATTCCAAGAGACGAGAGGTCAAAACTTGACATGAAGTCAAAACCGTGCATATTTATCACGCCCGAAACACCAGGGTCACGCGAAAGCCCACCAAAACCCCCATTTGAGAAAATAAAATTTTTTTTGTTGGAAAACCATCAACTCAAAATCATACATCATATGGATAAAAGATCCCCATAGTTCAACTCTCATAAACTGAAAACATGTAATCTCATACATGAATAAATATATCGCCGAAAGGCATACAAATCAGCCTTTTGAAACAGGCATCACATGTATAAGTACATGTCAAAAATTGGAAACTATAACTAGTCTTCCGCCACTACAGGAATCTAAGTCCACTCCTCATGCTCACCTGAAAATGTTTTTCAGGAAAAAACCACACCGTAAGCCAAACCCCAATAAAAAGTAAACAATAAAGCTGTAAACCAGGCTATGCCATCATATGGTGGGAGCTAACTCGACCACGAAAGCCAAAAAGGTTTTTCTTTCAAAAAAAACCACGCGTTTTCCACCAAGCCAACACGGGCATCATAAACGATTTTATCTCATAAAAATCACATTTTCATCCTTCAAACTATGCATATCATCCTAACAGATATCATGCCACAATTGAGGGAAAGCTATAATAAAACAGTAATCAGAACATGATATTTGTTCACCCGGATCATACAACCGGAATCAAAATATTATTTTTCTACTCGGAACACACAACCGAGGAAAATAAAACGGTAAAACAGTTTTCCTCCACTCTGGTCACATAGCCGAGGAGAACATAGTAAAATGAGATCCTATGTACCGGCTCTGCCACACCGACAAAGGTAACAACTATAGACTCTCGTCCTTTACCCTAAGCCCATAGGCTTGGTAATGACAAGTTCTACACGGAGTCACGACAACGTAACTGCTCAATTTACGGATCAAGCTAAGGGTCCAGAGCACCTACCAACCACTCACTTTACGGGATTCAATCCGAAGGTACAGAGCACCTACTGCTTAATTTACGGGACCTGAGCCCGAGGGTACAAAGCACCCAATCACTCAATTTA
>JAULJZ010202691.1:0-19476 GCA_032270985.1 Heliamphora pulchella
ACACCCGTGCCTCATCAGGATCTCATTTCAATTCGTCAAATATCGCACACACACTCACACCCATGCCTCATCAGGATCTCGTTTCAATCCGTCAGATATCGCACACGCCGGCTTTCACAACCTACCACATTCGCCAGCTTTCGCAGCATACCACATACACCTACACACGCACACGTGCATCATCAACCAGGATTTACATCTACTGGATCACAGATTTATCTAAACCAGATCATACACATATGCAAATCTAAATCAGGATTTAAAGCATATAACCATATATCAACACGACGTTCCACAAACCACGTCGCATGCCTATAAAACTCTAGGTTTTAAAGCATAAATCATGTTACGCATAACGATTACACCTCATGTAATTCACTTACATATTCCGTACATAAATAAAAAGTTATAAATGTACAAGCAGTTATAAAAGCACGTAGCCACATACTCACACCACGACGCCACCCGTCACATAACCCGACATCCACACACGGGACAACCCACACGACCACCACTGGCCTAAACACTCCCAACACGGCCATCACAAATCCACGACGCTCACCCGGGCCAACACAAACCCAACCGCAAACCACACACCCAACCATGCATCAACAAACGCATCTACCATGCACATGACCCATGAGGGCGACACTTAAACGCACACCTAAGGCCACAACACGACCTCCGAAACCACCACACAACCAACCAAACCCCAAAAGGAATCCACAGGTATTTAAATCAAGTAATTCCCATAAATTAATCAATTGGATACCATAGGACACCAATCGAAAATCAAGGAACCAACCCAAAATCACAAACCTGTCCACAACTTCAGTCGATTGGACCCAACTCCCGGTCAACTGAAAAACACACTAGAAAAGCCAAAACGCCCAAACACACGGTTCAGTCGACTGACCCTATGAGTTCAGTCGACTAAACCTCAAGAACAATGATCCAGTCGACTGAACCCAGTTCAGTCGATTGAACCCACCCAGAAACTGATTCCGAGCTATGGGTTCAACCTCCAAACCTCAGATCGAAGCCTCAAAACTCCCTTTTAACATCCTCAAATATACACACACCTAAACCCAACACCTAGGCCACCATAGAAACACCCGGCACCAGATTCTATCCACCGGAATCAACAAAAATCTAATTTTTAACCCAAAAACCAACTTGGTACAAAATTAGATCTACAGAGATCTAGCTGGTAAAAACACCCACGTTTACCCACAACACCCTTATACAACAGTAGGGTCTAGAATCCTACCTCGGTAAGTTTAAAACTCGGCGCTTCGAACAACGTGCAAAATCGAGTCTCGCCGGAATCAAAATCTGATCGGATGGTTGCGTATACCACGACGCTAATACCAAGGATTCGCTGTTGGATCGTTAAAAATCGAGCCCCGGACCCCCGAGAACTTGGAGAGAAGGCAGAGAGAAAAACGAAAAACTTAGGAGTTAAGTTTTGAAAATATCTTTTTGAAAATATCTAATTCCAGATATTTATAGGCCTCCAAAATATCTTTTTTTGAAATTTTTTGAGAATCGCGCTACAACAGACCACGGCCCTGGGAACCTACCCTGCTACATATCTAAGTCCGATCATGCATCAAAAGTAGTAAAAACATGCTCAAACAAAACACATAACGCGCATTCAAAAACACCGAAAAAAAGAAAACGAGTCAGGGTCTCACATGCATCGTTGCGTGCGGGACGTGTGAGTTCGTTGTTCGTTTTAAAGGTTGTTTTTTGTGAGAACCATTTTGTGGGAGGTTTGGTGTTGGCCTTCGGGTTAGGTTTTGGCTTTTTGCGTTGTTGGTCGTCTGGGTGAGAGGACGGGTTGTCCAGGTGAATGGATGTCGGGTTGTGTGGCATGTGATGTCGTGGCGGGTTATGTGGCGTCGTTGGGTGAAACCTAGCGTTTTATGTGGTTATGTGTGTTTAAAATTCTAGTATTTAATTATGCATGTTGCAGGAGGGATTTGTGGTCTTGCCGTATCTAAAACTCTAGTTTTAGTAACACGTGTGTGTGTATGGTTTTGTGGACGGACCAAAACGTGGTCCGATGTCCCGTGGACGAAAAAGTGGTCCGATGTGTTGTGGACGGAAAAGTGGTCCGTGGACGAAAAAGTGGTTCGATGGGCGTTAGCTCTAGTTAACGGGGACAGAAAAGGGGCTCGATATACATTAACTCTAGTTAACCATACATGTGTGTGTGCGTAGAAGTCGGAGGGACGAAAACATGGTCCTAACGATGCATTTTATGTACGGGTATCTGAAGGACGAAAAAATGGTCCTAAAGAGGCATGTGTTGTGTATGTTGCACATCGTACGTTGTACGGGATGCATGTGTTGCGTCGTGTGAGTGGCGTGTGTCACGTGGGTTGCATATGTTACATAGGTTAACTCTAGTTAACTGGTTAGTAGGCGGGGCTGTGGTCCTTCAGTGAGAGTCCGAAAATAATCCTTGTGTTGGGTATCTATCGTCCTGAACTGTAGAACTGTTGTATGTGGGCTCGTGTGAGTCGGGGCTAGTAGGAGTCGATCTTTGCATAAGTAGCTTAGTCAATTTTGTATGTATACAAAACCTTTTTTAAACTGTTTTTAAGGCTCTTGTGAGTCGTGATATAAAATAGTTTTCAAACGTATTTTGAGGATCGGGCGAGTCGTTACATACATTTTACATCTGCAACCATGTTTAGCTTATATCGTATGTTTGTCTAGTTTTTGCTGAACTTTGGCTCACGGTGTGGGATTTGAAATATTTTTTAGGTACCGGTCACGCAGTTTGATCTGGAGGTGCCGGAGGGGCATGAGATTTGTAATCTTCCTTTTGTTTCTTTGGAACCTTGTATGTTTATATGTTAGCAGTGTTAGAACTGCATGTTGTAAGCCTAAGGGCGATATCTATTTAAATGAATGTTTGCTTTACTTTGAGAGTATAACATCGGATTGGGTGTTATGGATGGTTGTTGTTGGGTGTTTCACGTGACCCAGAATTTGAGGCGTGACAGCATGCGTGTGTGTGTTTGGGTCAAAGCCAAACCCATACTTAAGTAGGTCCTTTCACGTGTATAAAATTAGATACCTCCAAAAGGCCTTTCCATTAGTCCAACGTATGCTTATACATATCCACTCAGCTCCTCTTAAACTTCCATTGTGGGATAGAATATTTTTTTCTTTCATTAAACCCATTACATCTATGTTCAGATAGTGACTTCGCATATTAATTCCTCATTCACCTCTTAATGGATTTTCAAAAATAAATTTATGTTGTTCATTTTCTCGTGGAGAAGAACATGTAGCTACCCGGACTCATTTTAAAAGATATATGATTCCCATATTTATTTTGGCCTAAAATTTTTCATAAAAACTATTTTTCAAATCTGTTTATAACAATTTTCCATATGAATGAGAAACAGTTATACAATAAAGCAAATGCAAATACAAACACAAAAGAGAGTACAAGTGGCGTTTTTATCGGGTTTATAATGGGAATTCACTTGTTTTATTTAAAAGATTTTATACAAGAAAATAAAATCTTAAAATTTTGAAAATTCAAAAACCCCTTACAATTGAAAAATGAAGTCGCTATTTAATTTTTGAGAAAAATCAAGAAAAACAAAAATAAGCCACTAGCTTTATCGTTGCCAGAGAAAAAGGATTCAGGGGCTAAGGTACGAAACGAGAAATGTGTTAGGCACCCTATTTCGTTTAACCATTAAGTTAGTCTCTACTCATCATTATTAATTCTTAGTCTTAAAATGTCGCGATCGTAAGGAAAATGAAACACAAAGTTCACGGTCACGAATAACAATGCCGTGGCCGTAAAGATGTTAGTGCAAAATTTTCAAGTCTGCAATATTAATTGTTGCGACCATGAGATTTGAAAGCACTGGTTTATTGAATTTTGAATTACAGTGAGATGGGTGCTTGCATACCGAGTGTTAAATAGAATTATAGAATCTTTTAAAACTGCTCTAGTCGAAATTACGATAAATAACAAAACAATTTTCAAAGTGAGGTCAAATTAGTCATGCAATTAAAGAACTTAAAGCAGCAAATTAAAGTTAATTCTAGCCTTTCCAAGGGGGACAGAAGAAGTGGAAAGAGAATTACCGAAATTCCTACTGTTATACCGTAGAACGATAATCTGGTCGTATGCTCAATCGGGAATGGGATGCTTGCCTTTCAATCCTCTAATCACCGGGAATGCTTCAATCTTAGTACTCTGAGAGCAAGTAATGTAAGAATCTGAGTCGATAATGTTAGAGGCATACTGCCAAGATCATTAATTTGTAAATAATTTTTTTAAAAATAAAAACTGAACGGGCAATCGCCGAAACAGGCTCTAGATAAAAACTTCTTGATGTCAAACGATCAAAATAAAAATTCGTGGCACCACGGTTAATTTAGATGAATACATGTTGGTCGTTTCTTCAACTACGAATTTTGATTCTTTGAGTTGAAGTTCCGAACAGACTTTCTACTGTATTCCCGATGTGATTCTCGAACGTAGTGTGGGCTACGATCATTCGAGAACTGGTACCAGTAGAACTTGATCAATCTTAGTCTTGAAAGACAACTATTGAAATTGGTTCAGCCTACCCACATATTTATAGGTTACAACAGGGACCTATGGAGTAATTATAACATAGATTTCTAGTGCGACTCAGATTTTTTTCAACGATTTTTATAAATATGCAAACCTCTCAGCGGTTTCTGCAATTTACATAAAATACTAAATTACAATTCATACCACTAAAGAACTGTAACTGCACTTTTAGCCATAATCTCAAGACTTGCATTGAGCTCCTGTTATTAAATACTTAACTCATCTCCCTATATTAAAATTCTCGATACCTGCCAATTAAATTTAATTACTGAAAATTTAATTTAATCGGCATCTTTGAAATTTTTTAAGTCTTTTCGCTTAACTTATTTGACTATCGGATAATTAAATCCACATGCAGGGTTTGGCCCGATCAAAACTTATAAGCTTCCTTAAAGGAGTATCGTCATTCCCGAACAATCAGGACGTGGATTTCGTTAATAATTAATATTCACCATATAATTAATATTGCTATCCAATTCACTGAGACTATTGACATATAAAAAATCGCATCATCTAATGAACCAAAATAACGAATATTAAATATACGCAAATAATAAAATATTTCAGAATTAAGAGCATAAGCATTCATAACAACCTTGGGCTGTGAATTAATTTATATAGTAAGTATAAAATTAATTACCCCAATGTGATCTTGTTCAATTCACACAACGTGCACTATTACAGAGAGTCAGAACAATAGATGATACTATTATTTGTTTCCCGTAACCAAGACAGTCTCACTAATATTCTGTGCTACAGTTGTACCAATGGTTTATCCAATTTCATTTAAACTGTGAACAAAATTTATATACTGCAAGAACCTATAATCTGATTTTCTGTGTGCAAAAACTGTACTCTACACACCAGATTAAATATTGTACAGATAAAGGACAACCATACATAAAATTAAAGAAATGATATTGCATTCATTACTCATAAAGATTCTTATAAAATAAAAAAAATAACTTTATTAAAAAATAAAATTAAATACTAAAATCAAATAAAATCCATGGTTTGTAGTGTATAACTCTGACAGATAATTCGGTAGAATTTCGTTAGGTGGACCTTGTCTCCCTTAAAAACTGAACCAGAGGCCGGCCTCAATTTATAGGCCACGAGTCTGAGGTAGCGCCCTGTGGCGTTCTGACACATGGAAAGAATAGAAGGTTCTAGTATCAGATACAAAGTTGTGGCTGCAAAGAACAAAGGTGCCAGTCGCCATGAAAATTAGGGTTTTGTGAATGTTTATTGCAGTCATGGTAACAAAAGTGACGGTTGCAAGGAAGATTTGTGAGACCCTGACCCGTTTTCTTTTTCTGCATTTTCGGACGCGCGTTGTGTGTTTTCATTCGAGCATATTTTTACTACTTTTGATACATAATCGGGCTTAGATATGTATGCGGGGTTAGTTCCTGGGGCCGTGGGCCGTTGTGGTGCGAATCTTGAAAATTTTTAAAAAAACATATTTTGGAGGCTTATAAATATCTGGAGTTAGATATTTTCAAAAAGATATTTTTCAAAACTTAACTCATAAGTTTTCCATTTTCTCTCTGCCTTCTCTCTAAGTTCTCGGGGGCCCGGGGATCGGTTTTTAACTATCCAACAGCGGATCCTTGCTTTTGGCGTCATGGGCTACGCAACCATCCGGTCAGAATTTGATTTCGGCGAAACTTGGTTTTGCACGTGGTTCGAGGTATCGAGTTTTGAACTCATCGATGTAGAATTCTAGACCTGTATGTTTTATAAGGGTGCTATGGGTTATCGGGTGTCTTTTTATCGGTTAGATTGCTATAGATTTGAGTTTGAATCAAGTTAGGTTTTTGGGTTTAAAACCTATTTTTCATCGATTTCGTGGATGGAATCGGGTATCGGGAGTTTCTTTTGATGTCTTGGTGTTAGGCCTAGGCATGTGGAGGTTCACGGGTGTTGATTTGGAGTTTGGGGGCTTCGATTCGAGATTTGAAGGGCTGAACCCGTAGCTTAAAAATGGTTTCTGGGTGAGTTCAGTCAACCGAACCTATGGGTTCAGTCGACTGGATCTTGGTTTTGGGGTTCGGTCGACTGAACCTTGGGGCTCGATCGACTAAACCATGAGTTGAGGCATTTTTGGTTTTTCAGTGTGGTCTTCGGTCGACTGGGGGCTTGGTTCGGTCGAATGAAGTGCTAGGGTGTGATTTGGTGCTTCTGTGGTTGGGTTTTGATTTTCAATTGGCGTCCTATGGTATTCAATTGATTGATTTATGAGAATTAATCGATTCAAATACCTGTGGATTCCTTTTGGGGTTTGGTTAATGGCATTGTGGTTTCGGGGTACGTGTGGTGACTCGGGGTGTTCATGTGACACCGTCCTTGGGTGTGACGTGCATGGTTGGTTTAGGGTCTGTGGCACGGTTGTGTGAGCGCTGGTTATGTGTGCGACGTGTGGGTTCGTGGTTTGGTTTAAGGTGGGGTTCTAGTGAGAATCGTCTTGTGGGAGGTTCAGGTGTTGATCTCCAGATTAGGTGTTGGTTGTCCCGGTGTGTGGACGGGTCCCGGTATGTGGACGGGTTGTTCAGGTGAACGGATGACGGGTGTGTGGCATGTGATGTTTAGTCGGGTTATATAGTTATGTGCATATGTAACTGTTTATTGATGTATAGATTATGTAAGTGGATTACATGGCATGATATTTTATGTGTATCGTGGTTGCATGCCGTAGAATTCAGAGTTTTATTAGGCATGGATGTGATGGATTTGTGCGGCACATGCATGTGATGTATGTGGTATGTTATATGCATTTAAATCCTGATTAGGTTATGCATAGGAATGTTCAGTGTTACCCCGTTAATTTCAGTTTTATCCTGTAACATGCGGTGTTATTCCGTGGTATGCGGTCTTATCCCGTGGAATGCGGTCTTATCCCGTGGTATAATCCGTAGTCAGCGGTTCCATCTCATGGCTTATGGTATGGTATACGATTTTATCCCGTGGTCTGGCTTATGGTTTTATCCCATGGTGTGCGGTCTTATCCTGCGGTATACGGTTTTACCTCGTGGTGTACGATTTTACCTCGTGGTTGGTCTATGGTTTTATCCCATAATATACGATTTTATTCCGGGAATGTATGTTTATGTATGGATCTTTATCTCAGTGTTAGGACTGTGGTTGCGGCGTGTGAGGGCCAGTTGCTTGTATTGCATTATGGGACGGATAGACCAGTTTTTAAATTATTTTTAAGAGTCGTGTGAATCGTGATCTAAAAATTATTTTCCAACTGTTTTCAAGGCTCCTGTGAGTGAGTCAAAAACATGGCTGTATCTTCGCTTTTCCGTTTGCATGTGAAAATTATTTTCAAGGCTTGAAAGAGAGTCTAAACCTGCACTTCGATATCCTAGCATATTTTGTTTATATAGCATGCTTGTCTAGTTTCTGCTGAGCCTTAGCTCACAGTGTGGGATTTGTTTTTCTCCAGGTACCGGTCACGCTGGTTGATCTGGAGGTGCCGGAGGAGGTGGAAGAGTGTAGTCTTTTTTTTTTGTCTTTATATTACATGTATGCTTATAACATGTTTTTCGGGCGTTAGAGCCGTGCAATGTTTCCATTTGGCGTTTATATACAATGCATGTATGGTTTAAATTGAGTGTGTATTCTCGGGCTGGGTATCATGTTTGGTTGTTTATGGGTGTTTCACGTGGCCCGAAATTTGGGGCGTGACAAGATTGGTGCAACTGCAACAAAAGAGGGATTTGGAAGTGGTGACTGTGGCAACAAAAGTTGCGGCCTAAAGGTTTGTGAGGGTCCTTCTGGAATACAAAGCCAAAATCGTTTCTCGATAATCATTTGAAGACTTTTTTTAGCTCTATTTTCCTTAGTTTTCATTATCGGATCCACCCAAATAAACTTAAGATCCGATTAGGCCAAATCAGAGTATCTACAACAAGCGAAAAACTCTTATATAGATATAGGTAGTTTGTGACTTTGAACATTTCCCTGTGTAATATTATCAATTTTACTTGCTAACCAGTGAACATTATGCCTTGAATTGTTCAGTCATTTGTGTAAATCATGACAATGAAAATCACACAAGATTTTTTCAGACACCGTTTTGGTTTTTATGATTGTGTTCATTTTGGTCTTGAACAACCTTGATTTTCATTAGTGCTTTAGAAAATTCTTAGCCTTACTATTTTCATAGAATCGGCTCAGTTTAAACTCATATATGTGAGTACTTGTTAAGAGTATCCTGCAATACTCTGCTTGAATTAAAATTATAGCTTATTCTAAACTCGCTGCAGGTATCACGGTGTCATCCTAAAAATGGGCTGAAGAAATTTCATTCATTGTGATCCTCTTAAATCATTCACAACTTAGTTGTCCCTTTGAACTTATATCTTAGGATCTCCAGTCACCTAGGTTGGGTATTCGTTATGATTATAGGCTTTAAACACATTCTCCTCGATAATTGATTAATTTTCTCTCTAGTTAAGCCTATGGTTAGCGAATTCACAATGTTATCTTTCAACTTTATATAGCCTATTATGATAACTCTGTTACAGAGCAGTTATTTGATAGTATTGTGTCTACAATGAATATGTCAAGACTTACCATTATACATATTACTTTGTGCCTTGCCAATTGCTGATTGGCTGTTATAAATACAAATTGCAAACACAAGTTTTGACCACATTGAAATATTCTCTAAGAATTGGCAAAGCCATTTTTTTCCTACTTTCTCCAATGCGATAATGTGACGACCTGACTTTTCATTAAAAATATAAAATAAATAAATAAGTGAATAAATAACTAAATAATATAATAATAATAACAAAGAAATTAATATAATAATAATATACGTGCTTATGAGCTTACAAAATAAATAAATAAATAATTGGTATGTTTTCACATGTTCTTTTCGCGAAGTTTTTCGTCTCGTTCTTTCCCATGGATCTAGAGAGAAACTAATTTAGCCCAAAACCCTCGTTGAGCCAATCAATCCATTCTTAAAACCCAATTTGAGCCACAAGACCCAATTTTTGAGAATAAGCCCAATAACTTAACAAAAAGCCTTTTTGTCAACTCGAATTTCTTCTTGGAGCCAAGCAAGGCCTTAAATATATTTTAATTATCAAAAAAACTAAAATTTTATAAGTCTAATTTGATATAGAATAATATATTTATATAGCCTAATTTAATAAATAGAAACTAAGCTTATGTTTGGACTGGCTTTCTTTATAGGCTTTTTGGGTTTTTATTTTTTTTATTTTTGTAAAAAAATAAATGTAAAAATATGTAGAAAAAGTCAACTGAGACCAAACAAGTGAGTTTTTTAAGAGGCTTTTAAACAAAAAATTTTCAAAAAAAACTAAGCCAAACATAGGCTAAGTACACTAACTTTTAATTTAAAAGCATATTTTAGAAATTCTTGCAAAAGACTTATTTTGATACATGTTATTTATGTGGATGCATTCAAATATTATAAAAATAATTTTAAATTATAGATATAATGTACGAACAATAATTTTACTAATTAAATACAATTGTATTGAAAAAATGACTATTTTTATACTTTAAGATAATTTTAAACATTTTTTTAGCAATGTAATATAATTATACCCATCGGACCATTATTATATCATTATATACATACAAGATCATACTTTTCAGCTCATAATTACCCCTTGGCTGGCCACATGCAAGCAATGTATAAGAAATCTCCATCTTGTCAATTCAAGTGAAATGCATGTCCATCAATTGGACAATGCCTCTACCCTATGACACAAACTCATTATGCATTCTCCACTCAGCCTTGCCTATACATATCATCCATCTTCAGCCCCCCCTTGGCCATCCATGCTAGAGAGAAGAAGAAGAAGAAGAAAAAAGGGAAGAAATTGTGCATTAATGCTAAGTCCAAACACCTTCTTCCAATCTAGAAATCAAATCTCTAAGGTAAGAACACTCTTAAAATCCTTTTTCCCTTACTCATATCACAATTCTCTCCCACCATTCTTAAGAAGATTAAATCAAGAACACAATTAAAAGTTAGCTAAAAGTGAACTAGAATTGGAGCTAAGGACTGTTTTGTGCCTATTCATGATTTGTGTGAAATTACTGATTATATAATACATGATATTCTTACTTAATATGCTTGCTAGAATTTTTATAAAATGTGTTTAGCATAATCCATGTCAAAAATAAGGAATTCATGCCATGTAAGGGGTGTAAGACCATGTTAAGCAATGCAGGGTGTTAATTTTTAGATTTCCAGATTACTTGAGTCAATTTTGAAAAATCATAACTAATTCTAGAAATATCTCTTAGAGTAAAGCTTTATGTCAAAAGGTAGATTGTTGTGTATACTTTCATATAAAATTTATTTAGTGTGATTTAGTCAAGTAAATTTTGAGTAATTAAATTTCTCCCAAAATGTGATGGTTTCTAACCAGCCCTGTTGCAGAGGTTAAAACCCTAATTTAGAGGTTTGATCTTAAAATGGTTTATTCACAAAAGTTGTAGCTAACACATTTTTCTATTTACTCACCAAAAGTGAGACATTTTCATCACTGTTTGATTGGTAAAACACATTTTTAAATTTGTTAGGCAGATTCTGCTTCACTGGGCTGATTATGTCACATTTTCTTATGAAGATTTTTCACCTATTTTTAATAGTTATTCAAAAATGTGTTCTTCATAAAAAAGTTACGAGACATTATAGTCTAGGTTCTAATCAAAATTTGTGATTTATAGAGTGTATTTGGTCCTCCAAAGTAATTTTATACTCTCTGTTTTTAAATTTGGAAATCACAAATTCGTTTAAAATACTGTTTTGACAAGTTTCCTTGTGAAAGCTAAAACTGAATTTTTTTCTTAAGAACTGGACTAAGTTTCATTCATAAGATCTCTTGAAGACATTATGACTTATCACATATCCAACAATTAGCATTTTTAGAGTTTGGTTGATGCCTCAAATAAATTTTCTTAACTGAGTTAGATTTAGGGATTTTTAGTATTTGATCCAGAGCAGATTTGACCTTTAGCCTTGTGAAATTTAAATCACTCACTTTTATTTAGAAATTGAAAAGTATTCTTCACAAGAGTTGTAGGAACCTTTTAATCTAGTTTATATCCAAAAATCAGAAATTATCACGATGTTTACATGCCCCAAAAGAATGTTACAAATTCAGTTAAAAATGCTAAATTTTACATAGTCTAAGTAGTTCATTGTATGTGCTTAATGTAACTTAATAATTGTAAACCATGTGTGTAATGTTGTAATTGCAAAAGCATGCTTATTATGATTGTTAAATTTTACTTTATGATTGGGAAGCATGCAATATATGGATTGTACCTTTTTCGAACGGGCATTCAGACTGTTTTCAGTAGAATGAGTTGCATTCGAACAGGCCTCCGGACAGAGCTCGAAATTTTTGGGTTCACGATTTTTATAGATTAGGTAAAAAACAAAGGCTTATAAAAGGACGTAAAGCAATGCATAAAAGGAGGTCTGGAACTTTTGAAAAGAAGGGGAATAAGGGTGGCAGCTCCCTTAGAAGGTCGTCAAATGGCGTGGTTGGTTGAAAATCTTGTATCATCACTTACATCAATGAGCGGTTAAATGTCCCCTTAGGGTTTTAGATGGAACCCTAGCTAGGTAATGTTTAAACTCTATATTTGATTGCCAATTCTATATAGTAAAAATAAGTTCTACATTTTCTTTATAATAAATATTTTTAGTTTTGATATTTATTTTCTATGTCTGCGAGTATTGAGTTATCTAATATTTTTATTTTTAAACGTGATATAAATGTGAGATAGGTTATGTTTTGTGAGGACGAGTTGTGCCGAACAAGTTGAGGACAACCTGCGCTGCTGAAGATAATCTATGCTAGGTTTAGGTTTCGTTAATCCTCTTGAGAAGTTCATCAAGGCTTGTAGCCACAACGGATATTGTGCGTGTAAATAGTTTAGGTTCATAATCGGTATAAGATCATCTTTGCAAGGTTAGGGTAGATTCGAATCTCTAGAACTTTTCACTTTTAGAGTTCTTTTAGATTAGTTTACTGTTATTTTATATCATTCAAACCAATTTCATTTCATAAGCTCAATCAACTTTTGTTTTAAATTAATTTTAGGAACTAGTCTGAAAATACCATAACTTAGCTTACTTGTTCATGTTGGAACGATACACAGTCTTAACCACTATCTTATGAACTAATAGTTTTTAATTAGTTTTAATTAATTATTTTTTGTTCAATAACGACAATATCAAAATTTTGGCATTGTTTTCAAAATAGTTCTTATTTTAATTTATACTTTAGAATTTCTATTGGTAGTTTAGAATTTTTGTATATTTTTTTAATTGCTTTTATTTTAGTTGTTAACCGTAGGTTGCTTGGTATTAGAGGAAGTCCGGTCCAGATACTGAATTATTACCAAAGCACTATAAGTTTCTATTATTTACTAGGTAGTTCGCATTAGTAAAAGAAACAATGAAAAAACAAAAAATGGCCTATTTTGAAAATTACTTTGAGAGTTTTGAAATTCACGATGATTTATCTTTGAGAACCTGGGATAACTATTTCCAGCTTACGATAATAAATTCTTCCTTTTGTGTGATTTTTTCAATCACTATAGACACCTTTGATGTGAACTTAGAAGTGACTCTATTACTTCTTATTATCATGGCTTAAATTTAGAAAATACATGTGAGCATATAGAAGTTTTTGAGAAAAATTGTTCGACTTTGAAATATCCCAGCGTTAGTGAGGAATTTATAATGCTTCAATTATTTCAATCATCTTTAAAGGACAAAACTAAGAATTGGTTTTATTCTTTGAGACCAGATCAATCAGATCATGTCAAGAGATAATTAAATAATTTTTTTGATATTTTTTTTTCACCATATGAGACTCTTATTCTTAAACAACAAATTATAAATTTTGATCAAACAGAATATGAGTCTTTTGCACAATATTGGTAGAGATTTAAATATTTGGTAACTCCTTACCCATTTCATAACTGTGAAACTTGGCGTTTTTTTATGTGTTTAAGTTTTGAAATGCGTTGTTTTGTAAAGATGATGTGCAATAGTAAATTTTTAGTTAAAAATCCTAAAGAGGCTTAGACTGTTTTGATCATTTATCTAGAAATTCACAATTTTGGGATGCTAATGAGTTTGGTGAAGCCAATTCTCATGCTAGAAAAGCTAGTACAACATAGCCACTTCTAGAAATTAAAACGGCACAAGATAGTTGTGCTGCTTGTGAGACTTTGAGACACGTAATCCAAGATAGTCTAGATATTTTGATTTATAATGAGATGACACCTAATTAGACAAGTGTTACAACTATAGAAAATATTGATTTGAAACTCGAAGTTGAGATAGGCAAATGAGCTTAATATTAATTGTCTTTCTTAAGATTCTCTTAATTTTTTTGCTAAAGTGCCAACACATGAAGACTCTAGAGAAGTCCCTGCCAATAGTTGTGCCTAGCAAATTTGACTTTAGAAATCAAACACTTCCAACAATGATAATAGTGAAATTATTTTTGTTGACTAAACTCATTGGAGCATTCAAGTGATAATGGAGTGTCTTGATCAATCAAAATCTGACTCCCATGATAAATTCCCAACAGCTTGGACTTACCTAGATAAGGACACGTGCTTTAACATGCTAATATATAGACACAATCTTCTGGTTAATTACAAGAATCAGAAAAGGCCCAATTTCCTAATGTTTGGCTGAAGATGGTAAATTTAGCCAAATGCTTTCAAGTAGTTGTAGGTACACACGGCTTTTAATTGGAGGGCATTGCTCTTTTTAATCTTTTATCATGCTTGTTGCTACTGAGGTGATCTATTTCCTTAAATTTATATATCTATTATCCTTTTGTTCTTTCTTTTCACATGTCATTGAGGACAATGTCACTTAAGTTGGGGGTAGGATCATCATTTAGAAAAAACAACAAAAACATTTTATGGCCACAATGAAATTGGGTTATAAGTCATGCTTCTAAGTTAGTGAGAGTTTACGATTTGCGGACGTTTCAAATATTAATGGAGTTAAAATTATGATTTGAAATTCATTGACTGAATTAAATTTATGCATCATGTTGTTGATAGGGTAGTTTTGGTTAATTCTATTTCATCACATGTTTATATACTTTTGCATGTGCAAAGTCACACACTGAGTAGAGTTTAAGCTCAATCTTTGCACACATATGCTTAAAGTCCTACTGTACTTTGAATGCTTTAGATGTCTTGTGATAAAGTGATTTTTCCTCTCTTAAAAAAATAAAATAAAACAAGAAAATGAAGAAGAACAAAATTTATGTCTTTGCAGGCTACTCACTGAATAACCAGGCCTCTGGCTTAATTCAAGTAAGAGTGTTCGCATCAAAAGGTGAGTAAGTTTCAAATAATTTATCCAAATTAGGCTACTCACTGACTAACCAGGCCTTCGGCCTAATTCAAGTGGGAATGTTCGCATCAAAAGGTGAGCAAGTTTCAAAAAATTTATCCGAACTAAGCTATTCACTGATTAACCGAGTCTTAGGCCTAATTCAAGCGGGAGTCCTCAGAGCAAAAAGTGATCGATTTTTGGAGGACTAGTCTAAACTAGTCCACTTACTTAGTAATCAGGCCTCTGGCCTAATTCAAGCAGGTATGTTCGTGTTAAACGGTGGAAAGTTTGAGGAATGACATCTAAAAAATCGAAGAAAAGAAAAAAGGAAAGACTTTACATTTAATGGAGAAATTGAGTCAATCACCTCACACATATTTCAAAGGCATAGTAAGTTCTGGACATAATTGTGTTAGGATTGAATTAAAAAAATACTGGTATGTGGCACTTCACTTTTCACATATTTCACATATCGACTTGTGATGATTTCCTATTTGAGTGTAAGGTAGATGCAATTGTTAATAGTACTGTAAATTTGACTAATTCATTTATTATTTCTGTTAATGAATGAATATCATATTATTTAACTATTTTGTATTTGAACTGTTAGCATTGGATGACTTGGTACTTAAATTCAGAGATTTGACATAATACTCATTTGCTTGAAAATTCATATGGTTGATATTTGTGGGTATCATCTCTGAAAACCTTCATGAGACCATAATTCGTTCACTAGGGGTAACTTAGGAGTTTAAAGGCTTACTGCACATACTAAGTGCAATCGTGTATCCTATTAAAGTAGATTTTGGTTAGAGTAGTTTCTTTAATTTAATTGTCTTTTATTTTTCTTTGCTTAGGATTAACAAAGTGTAAGTTGGGAGTGCGAAAGGTACTTAAATGTGTCATTTAAGCCTACAATTTACACTAGTAATGTTCTCATTTTTATGTTAATAATATGGTTTTTGTTAGATTTATAGAGTTGGCATCGGAAGAGCCAAAAAGGAAAAAAATTCAATAAAAGCGAAAAAGCAATCCTGGCCAATTTCATTCGGACATTCGTCCGAACGGTTTTCAACAGAATGATTATTGCGTCTGGACAGAGCTTGGGATTATAGGGTTCATGATTTTTAAAGATTAGGCCAAAAGCGGAGGCTTATAAAAAGATGAAAAGCAAAAGATAAAGGGAGGTATGGAACTTGTGAAAAAATGGGGAATAAGGGCGGTGACTCCCTCGGAAGGTCATCCAATGACACGTTTAGATGGAAACTTCGTGTCATATCACCTACATCTATAAGCGGCTAAACGTCTTAGGATTTTTGAAACCCTAGCCAAGTGATGTTTGAACTCTATATTTAATTGTGAGTTCTATTATTTTATTTACTCTATGTGTATAACTTTTGATAAGTTTTGCGTTTTCTTTATAATAAATATTCTTGATTTTGATATTCGTGTTCTGTGATTGCAAATATTGAGTTATATAATGTTTTATTTGTGAACATGATATAAACGTGAGATATGTTATACTTTATGAGGACGAGTTGTGCCAAATTTGTTGAGGATAACCCGTGCCGCCGAATATAATCTATGCCAAGTTTAGGTTTTGTTAATTTTCTTGAGAAGTTCGTCAAAGCTTGTAGCCATAACGGATATTGTGCGAGTAAATAGTTTAAATTCATTCAAGTCAATTTCATCTCATAAACTCAATCAACTTTTGTTTCAAATTAATTTTAAGAATTAGTCTGAGAATACCGTAACTTTGCCTATTTGTTCCCATTGGAACGATGTCTGATCTTAACCACTATTCTACGGAGTAGTAGTTTTTACTTGATTTTAATTAATTATTTTTGATGCAATAACGACAATATCAGTTACCATCACTCATCGTTCCTGTATAGGTATAAGGCCCATCCCCTCAATGTTTTATTCACAAATGTGAATGAAGTAGTTAGAGGCTCAACATAAATTTTCATTTCTTGCTTGACTACTCCTGAATAGATATACTGTATAATATCTTAGGCATTTGATTATTATTGTAAAAATAATGCTTAAGCATTAGCACGCCATATCATCTTAAGTAATGCCTAAGGCTTTAACACTGAGATTATTAATTTCCATAGTTTTTTCTTTACCTTAACTTGAATTAAAGATTCTATAGTCATCGATATATATGATATGTCACGCGCCCAAACTTTGGGACACCCGAAATACTCATATATAACACCCAACCCGATATTTCACTCTCAAGATAAGGAACATACATGCATTAAATATAGTTGTCAATAGGCTTACAACACAAGGTTCCAACACCAAAAGCATGCAAAACATTACATGATACAAAAAGTGATAAACAAAAGACTACAAGTCTTCCGCCCCCAATCGGCTACTTTGGATCAACCAGTGTGATCGTATGCACCTGAAAAATATTTTCAAATTCCACACCATGAATCAAAACTAAGCAGAAACTAGACAAACATGTAATAAAAGCTAAACATGCCGATACGAAAAGATATGGATATTTCGACTCACACGAGCCTCAAAAAAATAGTTATATATATATAAACATATATACTACAATGTTTCACATGCAATTATCGACTCTCACAAGCCTCACATGCAACAAAGATATATATATATATCGACTCTCACGAGCCCCACATGCAACATAGATATATAAATCGACTCTTACGAACCCCACATGCAACATACGTATATATCGACTCTCACGAGCCCCAAAAATAGTTCTATAATATCCACAATGATTCACACCCAACACATGGATCTTTTCGGGCTTTCACCGAAGGACCGTGGTCCCATCTAATGCATCTTCTCGGGCTTTCACCAAAGAACCGCAGTCACATCTAATGTATCGTTGACCGGAGCTAACGTTCGTCCCACCATGAACAACTATCTTCTCGGGCTTTCACCAAAGGACCGCAGCCCCATCTAATGCATCTTTAAAACCAGAGTTTTAACCTGTGCAACACATGCAACTCACGCAACACAAGCAACCCATGCAACACATGCAACTTTAGGACCACTTTTTCGTCCCTCAAATTTCCATACACACATGCATCGTTAACCAGAGTTTTAATACATAAAATCACGTACAAACACCACGTTTCACATAATGACATCACATGCCACACAACTCGAAACACAACTCGTCATCCACTAACTTAGACGACTAACAATTGACAAGACGAAACCCAACCCCGAAGGCTAGCTCAAAATCTCCAAAAACTCAGTTTTCACAAAACATTATCTTTTTCCAAAATTTGTTTTTTAGAAAAGGAACCAAGGACTTAAACATGTCACATACACAACGATGTATAAACACCACGTTTAACAAAACCACGTCATCCCCGTAGACGACAACAAACTGAAAGTAAACCCCAAAGGCCCCACCACGACCAACCAAAATAAGGTACGACAAACACCACTCTTCAGGAGTTTAGTCGACTAAACCCCATAATTTAGTTGACTGAAAAGCTACTTGAGGAAAGTCAGTCGATTGAAACCCCCCAGTCAGTTGACTGAAAGCTACACTGTTGACCCAGTCGACTAGATCACCGAGTCCAATCGACTGGACTACGACGGGGACGAAACCCTAGCTACGAAAACAACCTTTCAATCCCAAAATTGAAGCAACCAAACTCCCTTTGACACCCTCTGTAGACACCCCAATTTGACCCCACCCAATCTTAGGTGGATCCGATGATGAAAATAGGTGGAATAAGTGCTTCAGTTTGTTCATCGGGAAGTGATCCAAGCTCGAAATTTGAACCTTAACTATAAAAAACCTTTAAAACCAATAACTTGTTGTTCAAGCAATTCCCAAACATGGCGAACGCCAACTCCATTGTGGCGCCCGCCAATAGAATCTTGTGGAAACCCTAGCAAAAAATGTCGACCGCCAACTCACATTGTGACGGCCTCCAATAGAACCTTGTGGAACCTTTTCTAACATGGCGGCCGCCAACTCACATTGTGGCGGCCGCCAACTCTAAATGGCCTGACGTGTCTAAAAACGTGGCAGCATCTCATTGGTTGAAGAACTCTATAAATACCGTACCTCTGGTACGTTTTCAAACACAGAATTTGATAGAGAGGTTTAGTGAGAGAAACTCTGTCGAGCCGCCGAGCAATTCCAAGCCCCGACGACGAAACCCTACCGAAATACCGTAAGCTGAGTCTCCGAAATCCTACAACCCTAGCTTGGATCACTACCCAACGATTGGAGCACTGGAGCACATTCCCCAAATTTGAGGATTCCGTAACAATCCAGGTATTCCACTTGGATCCCCGATCTTTCTAGCTCCATCTTCTCTCCTTTAGAGTGATCGGGTTAATTTCTATGTATTTGTTTCAATTATATTCTTGTTTAGCTTATTAGTTATTACATTTATGTTTAAATTCATGCTTTAACTTATGTAGTTTACTTGTTTTGTTAATTTACTTACTTACATTTTAAGTTTAT
>JAULJZ010202702.1:0-19472 GCA_032270985.1 Heliamphora pulchella
TTAGGGATATCCAGTTTTCTCGTACGGTTAGCCCGAGTCCTATACTTCCTCGTGATCCCTCACGTAGCCTTTTATACACACGAATATTTTCTTTTCGATTTCGGTAATTATTTAATTTAATTTAAATGCAGATTTTGCCGTCGGGAACATTCAGGGATTAAGTTAAATAATGGAGGGCGGTATTGGAATTTGGCACACCTAGGGATCACTCCCTAGGCGGTCGGCCCTAATAGGGGTATAATGATGTCTTATAGAAAATATATATCTCCTCCTTGGTTTTAGGGAAGAGATATATAGTTTTCATGGATAACTCAAGTGAGATATTTAATATATATCATAAGGAGCAAAATAAGAAAGACAATCCAAGCCCTAGCCGCCGCCCCCTCTCTCTCCCATTTGTGTATTCCTTTGATTTTGAGAGAGAGGTGTGAGATAGAAACCAAGAAGGAGAAATACACGAAGACCCGAATCGGTGCCCATTCACCTGGATCGTCGTGTGCGTCGGGATATACGTGAGAAGATCATTAGGTCGTCTCGGATCATTGTTCTGCATCAAAGAAACTCGAACAAGTTTCTTGAAGGTATATTTAATAATAATATATCTGTTTAATGTTATCATTTATCTTGAAAAACGCACGCGCCGTTTTTTACTCTCACGGCCCCGGTTCTAAATTTTTCTTCCGCGTTTTCAACAGGTTGTGGTGCCGATGTATGCATGATTTATGTTTTTCGAGAGAAACTATGGATTGGCTGTTATTTTTTGTAGTTTCTTATTACGGTTTTCATTGATTGATTTAACGTTTTACAAAAAGGGTTTTCAATTGGTTCATGCTCCATTCAAACTCTTGTGCTTTGAGAGAGATTTTGGAACGGCTTATGTTTCCTTTAAAAAGAAAATATTTTCTTATCCAAATATGTATTTTGTTTTAAAAGGCTTGGTTCTTAGGGCCGTGACCGTAGTCTTTTGGACTACTCTTTTAAATTAAATAAACTCTTGGTAGTGCGTTTTACAAAGGTTTTAGTCTCGTTTTGGCTTCATAATTTTTCACCCGTTTGTGTTTGGGCGATTTTAGTGGTTGTTCGTAGGCTTTTCGCGTGACCCAGAGTTTGAGGCGTGACAACTTAGTATCAAAATTCTTGGTTCGAATACCTAAGAGCCGTGAGAAGAGGGTGCATCACCTTATGAGAAAAAAAGTGTGTGTGCTTGGTTGCCTATGTTTATGTTTAAGTGTGTTTATAACATGAGCATGTTAGCTTGTTGAACTTGATAGCTTGTTGTGTATACGTGAGTATGGAGGTTGGACCTTAAGATTGATTAGTGTTACCTTTGAGCGTTTGGATTGACAAACTTGGAAGCTAAGTTAGAAACTTATTTTTTAGCAAGGAATCTAAGTAGGTTATCTAAAGTGACGCGTCATTCTTGTCAATTCTCCTCACGTTTTGGCCATGTGATAGCATGATTATGCAGTACGTGTTAGAAATAACATGATAGGTTGTCGTGTTCTATATTTCTTTTATATATGAACTGTATACCCTTGAAGATGATGAGACCGTGGTTTGGGTCATGGATGTGCGACTCGATTGCAGTAGTTACTGAAAGGTAAAGTTATGGGTTGAGTGTTGATCGCTCGGTACGTAGTGAAACTCGTTGGTGAGTTAGGGTTAACCTCATGAGGTTGGCCGTGATTGGTGAACTGCTGAGTGTTGATATGAGCAGAGTTTGTTAAGGTGTAGTTGAAGCATGGTTAGTAGCTTGGTTTTGGTAGCTGGCTCCTCTGAAGAGTATGTTACCAGAAGTTGTAGTTGTGTTATGGACAGCCTTGTGACTAGGGGCGATGGGGTGTTGGAGACCCTGGGAAATCAGTTGTTATGAATGGATTTGTGGATGGATTTGTGGATAGTGATAATCCATTTTGGTTAAGTCTTAGTGTACGTGATTTTAGCTGTGTGATTGATTAGGTAAGTCACGAGCCATACTATGTCATGAGCCGTGTACTCGAAATAGGGCATAGACGGCAATATAGTGGATGGGAGCATAGTAATCCTTGGCTAAGTGTATGTTGAGATAGCAGAGTGTGAGTGGTTCTGGGAATATCCCTTACTAACAGGGTGTTGTTTGTAGTCAAAGTAGTGTCTGACGACGTGGACGTTGTATTTCTTATTGAGGTTTGAAAATTGAGTTATGAGTGAGTAAGCTCGAGAATATAGGGACGAGTATGAGTTGCAGATATGCCGGGATGAGCATAGGACGCGGTTGTGTTGGAATGTGTAAGGGTTTGGGTTACGATTCTAGCATGCGACGAGTATCAGTTATGTGGGATTCCTATGAAAATACATATTTGTGGTCTGGTCGTTATCCTAGTGATTAGGTGATCATGTTTGGGAACCATGCTGGATGCATGAGGTTTAAATGGGTCGTAGAAGGGTTCGATAGTGTGGTTAGCTTAGTACTGAGACGGTGTATCCTGAATGCGATATGTCTGGAGGTTATTTGTGCTCGACCTTAGGTTAAGAGAGATGGGTATGTTGTTCGCCCATGGGAATGAAGTGTGGAGTAATAAGGTTCAGTAATATACCGTGAGGTTTGGGTAGCCTAGGATGATATGCAAGAAATCATGGGTTAAGATATATGTGATCAATGTGTGCTCGGAGAGTGAAAGTGCGCAAGTATCTACATGGTTGTGGGAGTTATTAGTAACTCTGGATGAAAGGTCTCAGGATTGAGTTCCTTTTGTTTGGTGTCGTGCGCTTTTTCTGTGTGTTGTTTGGACAGCGAGCTCAAGGCCGTGACGTGACTATGGTTTGCCTAGAATGAGTTAAGTGAGTAAGCGCAACCTTATGGAGTGAGGTCTTGGCGTGATGGTAATGTTAACATGTGCCTCTGTGTAGGATTGGTGACGAGCTTGTAGTCCTATGGGATGTGTTATACAAGGTATAAGGATTGATGGTGTTCATATGTGTGTGAATGTTGTCAGAGAGTTAAGCGCTTGGTGTAGTGGACAATCGGAGTATCGTGATCGGAGTTGATGACAGCTATTTTACTATGGTCGATGTGGCCTCGAGGTAAGATTTACAGGGTTCTTTGGAGGCCAAGTGTTGATAAGTACTGGGAGTACACGGTGGTTGGATCATGGTTTCTTGTTGATTCTTTTCTTTTCTCTGGATGGAGAGAGAGTTTCCTTGTAGACGGTTATCTAGTGCGCGTTATTTCATCTTGGTTAGACGTAGATGTCGGGATCTTAATTGATTCAGATTTGGTTGTGTTAGAGATTGTGAAAATCTCTATAGATTTTATATCCGTATTGTGGTCCTTGGAGTTGTGCCTGGGAAACTTGTATCACCGTGATCGGTTGGTTGTAAGATTGATTCTTTGTGGTTTCAACGTGTGGTTCATGGATACGTGTTTTCTTGGAAGTAGAGCGTCTGTATTGTGACTTGGGATCCAATTGCTCCTGCGATTGGGGACCGTAAAAAATTGCATGCTGGTGTTAGCATTATCCTGCGGTGGAAGATCGTAAAAGAGTACGTATGAGTGTGGTATATTAGAGTTAGTATACTGAAAATCATGTTTTAGTATTTTATTTTATTTTTAATAAAATTAATTTTTCTATTTTATGAGCAATGTATGTATATCATTTCTTTGATATGCATGGATATTCAATATTCTGTATAATATTTAATCTGGTGTGTAGAGTACGACTTGCAGACAGAATATCAAATTTTAGGTTTTTGCATAATATAAGTTTTATGTCCACATTTTAGATGAAAATGGACATACCATCGGTACGACTGTAGCACATTATTTTAGTAGGCCTGTCTTGGTTACGGGAAATAGATAATAGCGTCGTCAATTGTTCTGAATCACTATGCTAGTACACTTTGTGTGTATTGAATGGGACATTTGGTTAATTAATTTTATACTGACTATATAAATTAATTCACACCCTAAGATTATTATGAATAGTACTTATCCTCTTAATACTGAAATAATTATTGATTTGTATACATTTAATATTCGTTGTTTTGATTCATTAGAGAGTGCGATCTTATATGGGTCTATATTCCCAGTGAGTTGAATAGCGGTATTATGTATATAGAAAATATTAATTATTGACGCATTCCACGTCCTGAATAATCGGGATTGACGATACCCCCTTAAGGATGCTTATAAGTTTTGACCGGACCAAACCCTGCAGGTGGATTTAATTATCCGACGGTCAAATAAGTTAAGCGAAAGGGCTTAAGAAATATCAAGATACCGATTATATTAAATTGTCAGTAATTAAATTTAATTGGCGGGTATCGAAAATCATAACGTGGGTTGAAATGGTAAGCATTTAATAACAAGAGCTCAATACAAAAAGGTCTTGAAATTATGGGTCAAAGTGCAATTATAGTTCTTTGGTGGTGTGAACTGTAATTCAGCATTTTATAAAAATTGCAGAAACCGCTGCGTCTTTTCATAATTGCAGAAATCGCTAGTAGGTGTCTGTGTTCCATTAGAAGTCTTACTCATAATTACTCCTCAGGTCCCTATTGTAGCCCTATATATATGCGGGTAGGTTGAACCAGTTTTATATTATGATATCATATTTTGTCTTTCAAGATTAAAGATATCTGGATTCTGCTGGTACGAGTTCTCGATAGTCCGTAGGCCACACTATTTTTGAGAATCGCGTAAAGGAATACAGTAGAAGATCTAGCAAGAGTTTCAACTCGGAATCAAATTGTAGTTGAAGAATCGATCGACAAAAGGTATTCTTCTAAATTAACTTTGGTTGCATGGGTTTTATTTTGAACGTTCGTCGTCAAAAGTTTTATCTGGAGCCCATTTCAGCGTTTGCCCGTTTAGTTAATTTTTTACCGAAAATCGTTTACAAAACAATGATCTTGGCAGTATTGCCTCCAATAATTGGTATCATAGCCGTTTTTATTTTTTGTTTACGGTTTATCGGGGCCGGGTAGATTTAGAACTGCTGCTAACTTTATTTTACAAGCGTTCTAATCCCAATTTTATGATCATCATTTATTTTCATATTTGATTGAATACGTGAATGATGAATAATTATTATTTTTTTAATCATGGGAGTTGACCATGATAGATTAATTTTTATTAGATCGAATGTGAGCCTACGGGATATAGGTTTTGATGTAAAAAAAATTATATTTTTTAAGTTTTTTTTTTCTAGTTTATTAGAACAAAAAAAAATAAGAACAGGCATAGAAGAACGAATGCTGGGGCAACCGGCAGTGGTTGGCGGCAGCAACTGGCAGTGATTTCGGCGGTTTTAGTTGCGGATTGAGTTTTTTCTTGGTTGCTTCGGTTTTTTTTCAGTACTTTCTTTTCCTGGATAATATAAAAAAAAAGGGAAAGAAGAACGAAGAACTCTAGAAGCGCTGTTTGGAACCGCAGCAGTCTGTTTGGGCTTTGAGAAAAACTGTTTTCCAAACATGCAAACATCCGGCAAAGTGGTTTTCCAAACCAGACACCAACACAGCAGCCAAACGCAACAATCAACGGCGCCGGTTTCCATGAAACAAAGCTGAGATTTCCAAACAGTAGCGCAAAACATGGCGCTAGTTCCAACACAACGCTGTTGTGTGTTTCAAGCCGCAGATTTACATACAGTGCAGCAATATCCAAAGCAGGCACAATTCCCAAGCAGCAAATCCCAAACTGTTTCAGCAATCCACAGTTTCGGAGCAAGCAAGCTTCGGTACAATTTCAAAAACAGTGGCGCAAATTCCGCCTGATTCCCAACACTAAGCTGTAAAGTGGTTTTCCAACTCAATGCCAATCACAACACTGTCGCGCCAATCCAAACACAGCGTCGGTTTCTGTTTTGTGGGGCCAATTCAAATACTGTTTCGGTGCATGTGATTTGAGATTTTCCTAAAATCATTATCATGCAATTGGGTGGTTCAGTTTCAGTCTGTTTTGGCTAACAGTGGTTGAGTTATACAAGAGTTTTGGAGGCTACAAGATGAAAAGTTTATTACATCTTATCTACAAAACAGGAGATCGAAACTCTTTAGAGTTTCAGATGGATCATAAAATCGGCATATATATTTATCTTGTATTTAATTTTTTTTATATTAACTACGTAAATGATAAATAGTTTTTTATTTATCCTGTTAATTTAATTAATTTAAAAATTCAGTTTTAATTAAAATATTTTGTAATGAAAAATAAAATTAAGTTTTTTTAATTAATTAGTTTTAATTAAATAAAAAAACTTTAAATATTTTATTTTTTTACAAAATATCACGTTTAATATATGATTTTTTTAAAAATCAGATATCTTGAAAAAACGTAGAAATTAATTCCGGATTTTGAATTAATTAAATAAAAAAATATTTAATTGAAATAAATTATTATTTTTCAAAAAATGTGAAACAAAAAATAAAATAAATAAATACCTTTAATCATTACCTTAGCTAAAAAGCTAAAGAAAAAATTATTTTTATTAAATTTTATTTGTTATGCATTTAAACACAAAAATATGATTTAATAAATCAGAATCTTTGAAATGATGTACACGGAAAAATGTTTGATTTTTTCAGATCGTGTGACTTTCAAAACTAATAAATTTATTTTAATTAATCCAATTTTTATAACACTAAAATTTTTTAAAAAAATTTAAGTGGGAGAGTGAATTTATTCACAGATAAATCTCGCAGTCTTCATCACCAGTTTGTATGCGATGCAACTAAACTATGCGTGTTAGCAGTCAGACCTTCCTCCCTATCGGACAGATTAATTACGGTATCGTCAGTACAAACCTCCTTTAGGGATAATTTTGTATAATTATTAGTGTAGATCACTTCTCCATCTGAAGGGTTCATTGCAAAGCGATTAATTTGGCATTAGGCGATGGTTAACACTTAGCTGTATATGATAGTATCCACTCCATCTGAGTCACTGCTATTATATACCGGACCAAAACTATGTCAGCTATTTAATTTTACTTGGCATGATTAGTTATTTAGATAATAAAATTAAAAAAAAATAGCCTGTCTAGTCTTATGATGGATAGTAGACGTCCACCCGTCGTACTATGCTATTCTCAGATTACCAGATTGTTGGTGAATTAATTTTAAAATGGTAGAGGGAACTAAATTAAAATAAATTTAAAATTTTGTTCATCATAATTAACGGTATTTTAATTATGTGATTCTCAGAATTAAAATGACTTTCAACCCACTCGTTTTAATACTCAAAGAAAACAAACTAACGGGACTAAATTTTATTGACTGAAAATGTAACTTGGATATAGTTTTAACTAAAATGATATTTTTTTAATATAAGAAAATGTGTTTGTTTCTAAAAAAGGTTCTTCCTTTGGGCCAAAAGGTATGAAGAAGAAAAAGGTTCAAAAATAGGGAGACACGATTTTCAGGGTAGTTAGTAGGTCACGAACTGATGTGAAAAAGTCAAAAGGTAGATATTTTCACTACAATCAGACCCGACACTGAAAAAATCTATATCCAGCATTTCTGAGAAGGCAGAACAAACAGAATAATTTCTGTTTACTGGCTGTGAAAATATGTTCAGCGGTGTTATCTACCGGCAGCTGGTGTGTAGATACGAGAGCCAGTAATCATGTCTATAATTCAGTGCAGGGGTTCTAGAAAATTCGACAACTTAGTGATGGAAAGATTTACCTGCATATGGGCAATAATACAAAGGTAATAGTAGTTGCAGTAGGAAATGTCACTCTTAGTTTTGGTAGAGATCGGGTTTTAATATTGAGAGATTGTCTTTATGTACCTGCCATTAAAAGGAACTTTGTTTCTGTTTCTAGATTGGTTAAAGACGGATATTCTGTTCATTTTAATAATTATGTGGTTATTAAGGGTAATAACTGGGTTATCTGTTCTGGTACATTAATGGATGATCTTTATATTATTACTCCAATCTCTCATACAGTGCAACTGACTAAAATGAATAATACATCTATATTACCATATAAGAGAAAGTTTTCTTCTTTAATGAACCAAACGCTTTTTTGGCACTTACGCTTAGGTCATATTAATCTAAAAATAATAAACAGACTAGTAGCAGATTGACTTTTGAGTTCATTAGAAGTGGAGGTACTTTCAGTCTGTAAATCTTGCTTACAGGGTAAGATGACCAAGAGGTCCTTTTCGACCAAAGGCTATAGAGCTAAAGAACCTTTGGAGCTGGTTCATTCTGATGCGTGTGGTCCTATGACAATCTGGGCTAAAAGTGGCTTTGAGTACTTCGTCAGTTTTATTAATGACTACTCAAGGTGTGGATATATTTACCTGATGCACCGTAAGTCTGAATGCTTTGAGAAATTCAAAGAATTCAAGATGTAGGCGAAAAAGCATCTGGGTAAAAGTATCAAATCACTACACTCCGACCGTGGTGGAAAATATCTCTTTGGAGAGTTTAAGGACTACTTGTCATCAAAGGGGATTACATCCTAGTTAACTGCACCTGGCACTTCACAGCAGAATGGTGTAGCAGAAAAAAAAAATAAGACTCTTATGGAGATGGTAAGGTCAATGGTGAGTTATTCAGTTTTACCAAATTTGTTTTGGGGATTCGCTTTAGAGACAGCGATTTACATTCTAAACTTAGTGCCTTCTAAGTCAATACCTTCTACTCCCACAGAATTGTGGACTGGGTATAAGCCTGGTCTGAAATAAATTCGTATTTAGGAGTGTCCAACACATGTGCTAAAAGGGAACGTGGGTAAGTTGGAACCAAGGACGGAAGTCTATTTCTTTGTGGGGTATCCCAAGAGAACAAAGGGTGGTCTATTTTATAATCTTAAGGATCAGAAGGTCATTGTTAACACCAATGCCCGATTCTTAGAAGAGAATTATATAATGGATCACATGCCCAAAAGCAATATTGTTCTAGAAGAATTAAGAGGAAATACCAGTAGAACAGAAGAGGAACCACAAGTCACTGATATTCTATTACATCATCGTAGTGAAAGGATTATCGGGACAAATGCAAATCAAGAACAGGGTGCTAAGGCATAAGGTTCAGATTCTGCACAATCTATTACTGCTAGTACACAGACACAGGTAGTGCCTCGTCGTAGTAAGAGGGTTGTTCATCAACTTGACCGATATATGTTCTTGGGAGAGTTGTATGATAAGATCCCAGCATAATTGAATATCGAGTCCTGTAACTACAATAAAGCACTACAAGACAAAGATGCAGATCTTTGGCAAAGGGCTATGAATTCAGAGATGAAATCTATGTATTCTAATCAAGTCTTATAGAACCTCCCGAATGGTTAAAACCCATTGGATGTAAGTGGATCTACAAGAAGAAGAGAGGAGCAGACGGGAAAGTTGAAACCTTCAAAGTTAGGCTTGTTGCTAAAGGGTTCACTCAGAAAGAAAGGATCGATTACGAGGAAACTTTTTCGCCGATAACCATTCTTAAGTTTATCCGGATTCTCTTATCTATTGCCACTCATTTCGATTACGAAATCTGGCAATGGATGTCAAGACAACTTTCCTTAACGAAAGTCTTGACGAGTGTATCTATATGACACAACCAGACGGATTCATTGCAAAGGGTCAGGAGCACATGTTGTGCAAACTTAAGAGATCCATTTATGGACATAAGCTGGTATCGAGGTCTTAGAACACTCAGTTTGATGAAGCTATAAAGTCTTATGATTTTAATCAAAGTTCAGATGAGTCATGTGTGTACAAGAAGCAGAACGGAAGTGTGGTGATCTTCCTAGTACTTTATGTAGACAATATCTTGCTCATCGAAAATGATGTGGGGGCATTATCTACGATTAAAGTATAGTTATCTAGACAGTTCGATATGAAGGACTTGAGAAAATCTAGTCACATCTTTGGAATCAAGCTTTGCGAGATCGAAAACAAAAGATGTTGGGCTTATCACTCATTTTAGCATGCAGGATTCCAAGAAATAGTTTCTCCATTTCAGGCATGGAATCACTCTATTCAAGGGTCAGTGTCCTAAGACACCTGATGAGATAGAGCAGATAAAGACGGTTCCTTATGCTTCGGCAGTAGGAAGCCTCATCTGCTTTGCGGTTGGCATGGTAAGTAAATCTCAGTTTAACTCAAGGCAGGAGCATTGGATGCGGTAAAGCGTATAATCAAGTACCTAAAAAGGACTAAGAATTATATATTGATTTACCAGGTAGACAGTCTAGTACCTTTGGGGTACATAAACTCAAATTTTTAGTAAGACATAGAGCTTGCATCAGGAGACAACCTTGCAGATCCTTTACAAAGAGCTTACCGGTTAAGACTTTTGATAGTCATGTAGAGGGCATGAGAGTCAGATGTACGGCAGCATGGTTTTGATTACAAGTGAGAGATTGTTAGGTTTGGTATATACTAAAAATCATGTTTTTAGTATTTAATTTTATATTTAATAAAATTAATTTTTCTATTTTATGAGAATCTTTATGAGCAATATATGCATATCATTTTTTTGATATGCATGGATGTTCGATATTCTGTATAATATTTAATCTGGTGTATAGAGTACGGCTTGCACATAGGAGGATCAGATTTTAGGTTCTTGCAGAATATAAGTTTTATGTTCACAGTTTAGATAGAAGTGGACATACCAAATATATGACTGTAGTATAGAATTTTAGTAGAACTGTCTTGGTTACGGGGAATAGATAATAGCGTCGTCTATTATTCTGACTCTCTGTGCTAGTACACTTTATGTGTATTGAACGGGACATTTGGGTAATTAATTTTATACTGACTATATAAATTAATTCGCACCCCAAGATTATTATGAATAGTGCTTATTTTCTTAATCTTAAAATAATTATTGATTTGTATATATTTAATATTCGTTATTTTGATTCATTAGAGGGTGCGATCTTATATGGGTTTATATTCTCGGTGAGTTAGATAACGGTATTATTTATATGGCAAATATTAATTATTAACGAAATCTACGTCCCGAATAATTAGAATTAACGATACCCCCTTAAAGATGCTTATAAGTTTAGATCAGGCCAAATCATGCAGGTAAATTTAATTATCCGACGGTCAAATAAGTTAAGCGAAAGGACTTAAGGATTATCAAAATGTCGATTAAATTAAATTGTCAATAATTAAATTTAATTAGCAGGTATCGAAAATCTTAACGTGGAGAGAAATGGTAAGCAATTAATAACAGGAGCTCAATGTAAGAAGATCTTGAGATTATGGGTCAGATTGCAATTATAATTCTTTAGTGGTGTGAACTGTAATTCAATGTTTTATGAAAATTGTAGAAATCGTTACGTCTTTCTATAATTGCAGAAACCACTGGTAGGTGTCTGTATTCCATTGGAAGTCTTACTCATAATTACTCTCTAGGTCCCTGCTATAGCCCTATATATATGCGGGTAGGCTGGACCAGTTTTATATCATGATATAATATTTTGTCTATCAAGATTAAATATATTTGGGTTCTACCGATATGAGTTCTCGATAGTTCGTAACCCACAGTACGTTTGAGGATCGCATAAGGAAATACAGTAGAAAATCTGACGGGTGCTTCAACTCAAAATAAAATCATAGTTGAAGATCGATCAAAAAAATGTGCTTTTCTAAATTAATTTTGATCGTTCGTCGTCAAAAATTTTATCTGGAGCCCGTTTCGGTATTTGCCCGTCCAGTTAATTTTTTAGCGAAATTCATTTACAAAAATAATGATCTTAGCAGTATTGCCTCCAATATGGTAAACATAGTAGGTCGTGGTAACCTAGTCAGAGTGTGACTTGTTATGTATGATGGTTGAACCATTTGGATTGTGTTCCCTGTGAGGTTGAGTTGGTAGACCAGGAATGCTTGTATTTGTTCTTGTTGACGAGAGAGTAAGTATTGATACATAGAGTTCTTTTTTGCAGTAATCAGCTGAGGATCGTTAACCGTTGTGTGCGGCTTGTTATAAATTATGTGGGTATGGTTGTACTTGTAGCTCTTGGCAGAGCGGGGGTTTTATCGGAACTGTACGGCTGTGATATTCAGATGGTGGGTTTCTGGTAGACTTGTGAGAGTCTTGCTTTATGTTCTGCTCAGGGCTTTGAACTGCTCAAAGTTCTTAGAGTCGAGGAGTGATCGTCGACTGTGGTAAGTGTGATGTTTTAGCATAACCGTTTGTTTGGATGGTGATCCCGAGAATGCAATAAGGTAAGAGTCAGAAAGGATTCGATGTTTGAGATGCCTTGGTTGGTGTGGCATGATCGAATAGACATGATTGTTTGGTTGAGAACGAAAGGGCTGTGATGAGTTTTGCATAAAAGGAAATTGCCAAGTGCACTAGGCAAGTCTTGGTTGGTTACTTGACGGATAAGGCTGGAGTTCGAATATTCTACTATTGTGGACTCAAAGGGTTGATGTATATGTTATGAGTGGGGTTGATATCGGATGACGGTCATCATGTTCTCTTTTTCGGATGACATCAATCATGTGTGATTTGAGGTTGATCCGTAGACTTGGTAGTAGTGATTAGATAGTGAGATGTTAAGTTGTGTAGTGATGTGCGGTTGCATGGAAGACGTGATTGGATTTGTGTAGGTTATTGGATACCTATGAGATGTTCTGTCTGTGTGACGTGTTTGGTCAAGTGACTCGTTGGGGTCAGGTGATTTTGTGGCTATGATACCGAATTAGTTTTTGGTTGTGTGGAACCTTGTCCGGGACAATGGTGTATCACCTAGTGTTTCTCCAGGGTGAGATAATGGTTGAGATAAAATGCGTTCTTTGGCATTCCAGGTGAGCAAGTGAGCTTCTCTCTAGAGTTAAATGTTTATGTTGTTACTCGTGGATGGGTGTCGTGTTAACTTCAGTGATGGCACTGTTAGCATCAGTAGAGTAGCGATGTGGTATCAAAGTGGGTGGTCGTTTGGGATCATCAGAACTTGAGTAAAGTTTGTGCGTGTAGTATGTGACTTCGTATGATTGATGTCAGGGTTCGACATCTTGTGTTTGGACTAGTGGAGGTAGTCCTTGATATGCATTGTGATGTGTGATTGAGCCGGTATGTGGCAATGAGAACAAGGGTGATAGTCTCTATGTCTTGGAGTGTAGAGTGCTTGGGATCAAGTTCCATGGTGGATTGGTCTCGTATAATGCGTTTGTCGCCGGTGTGATTTGTATTTGACGAAAGTTATGTTTTGAGGTTTTAGCAGTTGAGTTGGAGTTTGATTCGATATTTTATAGATGCCGGTAGTGTCAGTAGGACTTGCCCATGTGGGCAGTCTATATGGAGGTTGATTCTTCAACGTTGTGCTTTCCTTGTGTGATGGCAGTTCTGAGGTTTTAGTTGCTCGGGCATTTGTGCTGTTGTACGGTGTTATTGGGTTTGCATTAGAGATTGTTGATAGTTGATAGGCTGGTGTTTGGCTTGAGTGTCAATGTTATTGAATTTCGGAGATGAAATTCTTTTAAAAAGGGGAGAGTTGTGAGTCCCGGCTCCTTTTCGTTTACATATATATATATATATATACCCGACGTGTTAGGTTTTGCTTCTTCCTAGTAGAACAGCATGTGCATATGTGTTTGGTGCTTGTTCGGGTTCAGAAAAGGCATGTTTGGTTTGGTTTGAAGGGCTGTAAAACCTGTTTCATCGCAGAAGTTGGTTTCTCCATTGACTAGTCGACTAGACTGGGTGATCCAGTTGACTGGGTTGACAGTGTGTGCATCTAGTCGACTAGACTGGGTGAGTCAGTCGACTGGTTTAGGTCGGTGGGTGTTTTTCGAGATTCCAGTAGCTTTTCAATCGACTAATGTGTTGGATCCAGTCGACTGGAGTCTTGTACGGAGCTGAGCCTATAAATATCAAGCTCTTGGAAGATATTTTGAAAAGCTAGCTTCTTAAGTAAGTTCATTTTCTGTGCCTTCTCTCTAGATTTTGATGGACTCGGGGCTCGATTTTCAACGATCTGACAATGAATCCTTGGTATTTGTGCCAGGGGCTTCGCGTTCATCTGAACAGAATCTCGTTTCGTCGAGGTTTATTTTTCAAGGCGTCGAGTTTTGACTCAACAAGGTAGGATTCTAGACTATATTATCTTTAAAGGGTGTTACGTGCGATTATACGCTTTTCTATCGGTTGAAAATGCTTTAAATGTCATATTTTATGTTTAAACCTTGTTTGTTCGGATAAAAAAACATGTGTTGCGCTTTTCTTGGTTTAGTACATGATATGTACGTGTGGATATCTGTGGTTTTTAGAAAGGTGATTTTGAAAATAGTGGATTTATGAAAATTTTAAAAATCGTGTTTTAGAGGTTTGGAGCTAACTCTCGGGGTTAACTCTCAGATTTGGAAATGTTTTGATAGAAACGGTGGAAATATTTTTAAAAATGTTGTTTGATCTCCATGATTGTGGATGACATGGTGGATGGCCATTGGATCTTTTTATGCATAATTGATTTATAGTTTTAAAGGTTTTCGTAATCGAGTTACGTGTTGGTTTTTTTTTAAATGATTCGTTAGATGTGCCATGACAGTGTTTGGATTGGGTGCTTCATTTTCTCGATTTTAGTCCGTAAAGAGGTGGTGGGTGCTTCGTTCCTTTTGGTGAAGCCCGTAAAGAGGTGGTTGCCCCTGTGTGAGGCGGGCGTTATTGTGACTCTATATAGAATTTGTCATTGCCCTACATGTCTTAAATGATTCAGGTCTAGGGTAATGGGTAGGAGTCTATAATTGTCTCTATTCTAAGTGTGACAGAATCGGTACATAGGATCATTTCTCGGTTGTGTGATCCGAGGAGAAAAATAGCATTTTGGTTACTGTTTTCTTTAACT
Source organism: Heliamphora pulchella (assembly GCA_032270985.1). Classification (NCBI taxonomy): domain Eukaryota; kingdom Viridiplantae; phylum Streptophyta; class Magnoliopsida; order Ericales; family Sarraceniaceae; genus Heliamphora; species Heliamphora pulchella. The sequence continues at coordinate 14,793 of JAULJZ010202702.1, forward strand.
ATGAAACGTTATTTGCATTGTTGAAATACTTGGTTTTGAGGACGAAAAACCGTTTTGAGACTCGTGTAAGTCGGATGGAAACTTGGGGTTTTAAGAAGTAAAACCATTTTGAGGCTCATGTGATTGAGTCAACTTTATACTATGTGATTGCATATCCTGTTTTACTGCATTATAATCTGTTTCTATTGGGTTTCAGCTCACGTTGTGATATTTTGTGAAAAACCTTGTTCAGGTGGACGCGGTCTTGTAGGTTGATCTTGAGGTGCCCGGAGGTGATAGATGACAAGGCTCTGATGTTTTGTCTATGTTAGGTAATTTATATCTTTGCATATGGATCATGTTTGTTGTAACATGTTTTGGATTTGAAAGCATGCGTAATGTAATTCTTATGGCTGTGGTGCCGATATATGCATGATTTATCTTTTTTGAGAGAAACTATGGGTTGGTTGTTGTTTTTCGTAATTTCTTATTACGATTTTCGTTGGTTGATTTAACATTTTACAAAAAGAGTTTTCAATTGGTTTATACTTTATTCAAACTCTTGTGCTTCGAGGGAGATTTTGGAATGGCTTGTGCTTCCTTTAAAAAGAAAAGATTTTCTTATCCAAATATGTATTTTGTTTTAAAAAGTTTTGTTCTTGGAGCCGTGATCGTAGCCTTTTGGGCTACTCTTTTAAATTAAATAAACCCTCGGTAGTGTATTTTACAAAGATTTTAGCATCGTTTTGGCTTCATGATTTTTCATTCGTTTGTGTTTGGACGATTTTGGGAATTGTTCGTAGGCTTTTCATGTGACCTAAAGTTTGGAGCGTGACATGCTCTTTCTATGATTGCAGTCACAACAGGTAGGAATAATGCCAACTTCAAAAGCAAATTAACTAATGGATATATAAGATCCTTCTTCGTATCTCACCAACTTTGCTAGAAGTTCACCAATTCATTTCAGTTCAAAAAACTCATTGCTAGAGCGCATATCCAAAATGTAATTATGTAGTTGATTGTCAAGTGCCATGAGATCTGCTGCAAAAAAATTGCATAGATAAAACTCAGCAAGACGGATCAACTTTTGCTTATCAAATGCAGAAAAAAAATTACTAGGATTTAAGCAATCCACACAAAGAAGCAAGTGACCAGGGGTATACACGGTCCGATTTGGTCTGGTTTTGAATATAACCAAGAACCAAATCGATCCCTTCGGTTTCAGTAATTTTAGGACCAAATCAAACCGTGCAATTTGTGGAACCAAATCAAACCAAACCTATTATTGACGGTTCGGTCCCAGTTCAAAACCACGATTCCGTTAATATACAATGCTAAAAAAATAGAGTTACATAAAAAAAATAGTAGAGCTCCATAAATATAAACCATAACAGTAAAGTGGTAACAAAATAAAAAACATCTCATATTCAGCCATGTTTTCAGCATAAAAAATAGCTCATGTTCAACCCAAAAAATATCGCAACTAATGTCATTTCAGCAAAAAAAAAAGCAACTAATTTTCAACAGGCAGTAATTCTAAATTGTCAACAGCTCATGTTCAGCAAGCAGCAACTCCAAATTGTCAACAACTCTAAATTGTCAATAGCTCCAAATTTTCAACAGTTTCAAATTGTCAAACACATCAGCACACGGCACACATAGACCTATAGAAGTTAAATCATCAAATTGATTGCAATGATGTCAAAGTTCTTTGTTTTTTCATCTCTTGATTGTAAGGATTTTTATTACACTCTGTAATATATTTCCTTAAAATGCTAGTTCCATTCGCACTAACTCATGCATATTTAGTGTTATAGTAATTACATTTTGCACTCTCATCTTTTTTACTCATTTCCTTAAAAATTTTGGTGAAGTGATCTCAAGCATGCCTAGCCTTGATTTTGGTAGAACATACTTTTGTAGCAGAGGGCTCTTGGGGCTGAAGGGTCACTAAAATTATCAGTCTGCCAGACTTTCTCCAGTACTTGAAACCTATAAGAACATACAACAAAAATTAAAACACACGCACAAAAAAAAACAGATCTGTTGCTTCTATGCTACCCATTTATGTGGCTAAAGCTTTAACTGCATTTAATTAAGCAACGAAAGTCCAAACTGGATAAACAACCGAAGAAAAAGAAAGACTGAAGAAAAAGAAAGACTGAAGAAAAAGAAATCCCTGTGTAAACAACAGAAGAAAAATTGGATAAACAACAGAAGAAAAAAAAACTAAAGCAAATGAGATTCTGAGACTACAATCCTTGTGTTCGCAACAGAAGAAAAACTGGGTAAGCAACAGAAAAAAAACTGAAGCAAATAAGATTTTGAGAAAAAAAAAACTGGGTAAGTAATAGAAGAAAAACATAAGCAAAACTAAAGAAAAAAAATCCATGTGTTCGCGAAGAAAAACTTCAACGAAACTGAAGAAAAATAAAAAAAATCCATGTGCTCACGAAGAAAAAATCGCTGTGTTCGCGAAGAAAAACTGAAGAAAAAGAAAAAACAAATTTGTGTTCGCCAAGAAAAACTGAAGAAAAAGAAAAAAAATTCTGTGTTAATTCACAAATTAAACTTCCATTTATTGAAGTCATGGTAGCTGGCGTTCAGTTCTGAGTTCGCACAAATCATTAATGTCGCCGCAATCGGCAATCGTTGATGTCGTCACCGTCAACGGTTGGGTGTCTAGTGAGCCTTCTGGGTAGGGTTAATGGGTGTGAGGGTTAATGCGTATGAGGACTGCGAAGGCTGGACGCTAGGGCTGGTGGTGCAAATGAGATTATGAGAATACAATGAGATAAAAGATTAGGGTTTGCTTTCAATGCTTTGTGGCGCAGGAGGCTGAAGCTTAAAGGGAACAATAGCAGCTGAAAAGGCACAAAGAAGCTGAACCATTGATGTTGGATGAAGAAAGAAAATTGAACGGCTGTTGATTGCTCGTAAAGTGTGATACGTGAAGTGCGGTTGAACTTAAGTGATACACTGATATTTCATGATTTATATTATATAAATAATTAAATATAATATATTATATATATAAATATATATTAAATTAAATATTACGGTCCGATTCGGTTCAAGACCTGAACCGTGAACTAAAATTCGTGAACCGAACCGTAACCTACGGTTTGCATATTTTTAAAATCAGAACCAAACCAATTCAAAATAAAACCAAACCAATCCGTACTCCGTACGGATTGGTTCGGTTCGGGCCTGTTCTTCGATTGTTTCGGTTTTTTGGACACCCCTAGAAGTAACTTAGTACTCACTTCTATAAAATGGCTATTAAGCTCTTAAAGTTGCATATCTATAACTGAATAGAATAGCTCTATGCGATAGTGATGTAAATTTATAATCTCTGGGGTTTTGCGTCCTGACGTCCCACGTGCTGCAAATCTCTCATTCATATTCAAGATAGAAATACCATGTTTAAAAAAAATGAAGTCATTTTCGTAAATAGAGATTCCCATTAAAATCACAGAATTAAGACTCCTTTCTTGATTCAAATCTTGCCCACTAAAAATTTCTTCATTGTTTAATACTTTTGCGACCTTAGCACATTCTGTATATCGAAGAATATCTTGTCTCTTACAAGATCCTCCAACAATATTTTCCAAATTAGCAATCAAGCAAAAAAGATTAGCAATTTTGATTTGATTTTTAGCAATAGCTACAAGAGTCAACTGAAGTTGATGTGCAAAACAATAAATATAAAATGCTGATTTATTTTCTCTCAAAATTAAAGATTTAAGACCATTGAATGCACCTTTCATATTACTAGTTCCATTGTAACCTTACCTACACAGTTTTGACAAACTCAATCCATAACTAGAAAATAAAGATTGAATGGCTGTCTTGAGTGATAAAGCAGTGGTATCTGTCACGTGAACAATACCAAGAAATCTCTTTGTAACAATACCCATTTCATCTATATAGCGTACAACAATAGACATTTATTCTTTGACCAACACACCGTGAGATTCATCAACTAAAATCGAAAAATAATCATTATGAAGATCTTTGATGATTGCATTCGTTGTTTTACTTTAGTTGCATTCACAATGTCTTTTTGAATATCGGGATAACACAATTTGTTATTCTTTAAAGTATTTTTCAACACAACTTCACTGATATCTTAGTTATGATTTTCCAAAAACTGTAGAAGTTCGAGAAAATTTCCTTTACTATGCGAATTACTTGATTCATCATGACCACGAAAAGCTAATCTCTGACGCAAGAGAAATCTTATGCAATCAATTGATGTAGTTAAGCAAGTTCGATATTCAATCTTAGCTTGTTATGACTGACTGCAAATGACACTTATAATGTGTTGATTTTGATTCATCAGATCTTCACACTTCTTCACTGTTGGGTTATGGGCACTATTAATGCCCCCAACATGAGTACATAGCCTATCTTTCTTGTTTCAAGTTGTAAATCTTTCTACCAGAAAAGTATCACCTCCTCTTATTTACCAATGTCAGGTCTAAATACGTAACCGTTAGGATTGGTATACTGAAAATCATGTTTTTAGTACTTAATTTTATTTTAATAAAATTAATTTTTCATTTTATGAGAATTTTTATAAGCAATGTATGTATTGTTAGGGTTGGTATATACTGAAAACTATATTTTTAGTATTTAATTTTATTTTTAATAAAATTAATTTTTCATTTTATGAGAATCTTTATGAGCAATGTATGT